>JARYHS010013630.1:57360667-57598667 GCA_031002005.1 Vandiemenella viatica
TACGCACTCCTCTTTTTCCATTTAAGCATTTTCCAATAATTTCTTCTAAGTATAAATTGAACAATAATAGGGAAAGGCAACAACCTTGTCTTACGCCTCTCCCAATGCTGCTTTCTTCAGACATCTCGTTTCCGATCTTTACTCAGTACTTTATGATGTAAATATAGGTTCTGTATCAACCTTCTCTCCTTCCAATCTACGCCTTTGCTCTTCCATTGCTTCCATCAGCTTCTTCCATTGCACCCTATCAAAAGCTTTTTCCAAGTCAATAAAGGCGGCATAGATGTTTCTTCCTTTCTCAATATATCTTTCTCCTATGATTCTTAACAGGCCGACAGCATCTCTTGTTCCTTTTCCTTTTCTAAATCCAAACTGTTCTTCTCCAATCAATCTATCTAACTTTCCATATAACCTTCTGTTCTGCACTCTCAACAACACTTTAGCAGCATGTGAAATTAGCCTTCTGAATTGGTATCATTACCGTTGCGAGAAAGTCATCTGGCCATTCCCCTTCGTCATATATCTTATTACAAAGGTATGCTATCTCCCTTCTTCCTTTGTTTCCTAAACTCTTCAACAATTCTGCAGGTAAATTATCTATTCCGCATGCCTTCCGATTCTTCATCTCCTTCAGGGCCTTTCCTACCTCTGTGTCTAGGATCTCATACCCCTTTCCATCTTCTGTTACCTGTGCCTCTTCTTCAATTTTACTTGTTATTTGATCTCCCTTATATAAGCATTCAATATATTCTTGCCACCTCCTCAGCACATCATGTGGTTCATTGACTAATGTGCCATCCTCTCTTTCTATTTCCATGTTGTTCTTGTTTCTCTTTCTTTCAAAGACAATGTCAGAAGCCATATTGTACATCATTTCATATTTTCCCTCATCCTCCAGTTTTTCTATTTCCTCACATTTCTCTTTCATCCACCCTTCTCTTGCTTGTTCAGTTTCTCTTCTTAGTTCATTATTCAGTTTCCTGAACCTCTTTCTTCCTTCTTCATTTCCAGATTTTTTCCACTTCCTCCGTTCTTCCATCTTTTCCAGCATTTTTTCTGTTACCCATTCTTTCCTGATACCTTTATGCTCTCTAATTCCTAGAGTTTCTTTGGCGGCTTTCATGAGCCCTTCCCTCATTTTTGTCCATTTTTCATTTATACATTCTTCAAATTTTCCTCCTTTGTAGTTTTGCAAAAACCTTTCTTCTAGCTCCAAAGCCTTACCTTCCTCCTTTAGTTTTTCTATGTTCAGTCTTTCTCTTGCTTTTCCTCTCTTCACTTTTTTCAATTTTACTTGTATTTCTCCTGCTACGAGGTTGTGATCTGAATTTATATCTGCTCCTGGATAAGCTTTAGCATTCTTCATACAGTTCCTAAACCTTTTTTGTATCAGAATATAGTCCAGCTGATACCTTTCTCCATTTAAGTTAGAGATCCATCTATAACGTCTCCTTTTATGGTTTTCAAATAGGGTGTTACCCACCACTAGTGAATTTTCTTTACAAAAGTTAGTCTTTCACCCCACTCGTTTCTTTTCCCTAATCCAAATTTTCCTATTATATCTTCTTGTTTTCCTTCACCTACTACAGCATTCCAGTCTCCCATAATGATGATACAAGCATTTCTATTCTCTTTCTCAATAAGTTCTTCCAACTTCACATAATATTCTTCTGGCTCCTCATCTCTATGCTGGCTAGTTGGCATATATACCTGTATTATTACTATATCTTTTGTACTGCCTTGCAGTCTTAGCATCATCAGTCTTCCTTCAATATATTGCACCTTCACAACCTTATTTTTCAGTCTCTTGCCTATCATTATTCCCACTCCATTTTCACCATTGTTCTCTTCTCCAGAGTAGAAAAACTTATAATCTCCACTTTCTACCTCACCGTTTCCTCCCCATCTCACTTCACACATGCCAAGTGCATCTAAACCATTCTTACTCATCTCCTGTTTTGCATTTTCTAGTTTTCCTGCCTGTAATAGTGATCTCACATTCCATGTTCCAATCCTTATTGATTCTTCCTTTCTTGTTTTTAAAGGTATTCCCTCTCAATGTATTCCCTTCCCGGAGATCCGAGTGAAGGGAAGTTTTACCTCCGGATTCTTCTACATGGAGAGCCATACCATGTACTACTAGGGAAAATCAATAAAGCTATTTTTAAGTCATGGCAGAATATTTATAAAATAAATGTGTCCTAATGTCTCAACATGTACTTCAGATTTCAACTTGGACCCCAAGCTTTCACACTGTGAAAACTAATTAAAAATTTATATTTTCTGTGTGATGCCCGAACAAACAGATAAATTCCAGACACAGATTTCTCTATGTGGTATGTATTAATGCTGAGATGCTACATGTTTCGATTATTGAGCAGCAGCTTTAACAGATGTAATGATTAGATCAAAACACGACCTGGGGCCAAAAAGTAAACTTACATTCCTTATCACAACATCCAATTCACCCTGTTCTGGAAGTTGTTGGAGTATACAAAGACATAGTTTTTTTTTTGGTTCGCCAAAAAAGAACCGCTGCAGCATATTTAAAATACAAAACAAACTATAATGCCACTAAAAATTTAAAAATAAAATAATTGTTTAAAAAACATACAAAACCGCCTTCAAAAAAGCACACAAAAAATTTTAAAATAACTTTATACCTTGCTTAGAAGAAAATAAATCTAAATGGACAATATTTTAACTTCTGATATTGAAATTTTTATATTAATTAGTTATTTTTGGAGTCTGTGCCAGCCAAAGCAAGAAAAACGAAAAGAAAAAACCCAATAATGAATAACAATAATACATAAAAAATAATGTTACTACTTACTTACAATTAATGTTAGAAACATGTTTCTACAAAACTGAAATATACATATGATATGCCGATATTATACTAACAGTAAAGCGTTTACTGCATGATGCAGCCTAACAACTGACACTGTAGCACCAGAGATATGCCTGGATGACCAATAAGGCTGGGCCACAGATTAAAATACTGTTAATTTGTTTCCCTAAGCTGTCTCCCGCAGTAACACTATCTGCACTCCGACATACTGTAAAATATTTGGAATTTTTGTTCGTACTCCCCGTTTTGCCTCGAACATCAAATAAATTTCAGTAATTTGATCTTTATGATGTGACAGCTGGCACCAACTCCAAAGATAACTAATTAATGTAAAAATTTCAATAACAGTAATGTAAAATATTGTCCATTTAGATTTACTTTCTTCTGAGCAAGGTATAAAGTTTTTTAAAATTTTTAGTGTGCTTTTTTTTAAGGCGGTTTTTATGTTTTTTAAACAATTATGTTATTTTTCAGCCAGATTGGGTCATCATAATGACCTTTTACTATGTTAGTCAATAGTCATTGTAACAGATTACTTCTGTGTCATGTGGTTCACAGTTTTTGGAGGGGGGAGGGGTTCTTCAGATCTGGAGTACCTTGAGCTTCTTGTTGGCTCCACTATTATTTTTTTATATATACATAAAAATTGTACCCCTATGTTACAGCTGAAAACTGAAAATTTGTGCTTTTTGCAGTGAAAACAAGATCAGGAGTTAAAAAATTCCAGATTTCTCTAATGAACAAGTTTAAAATTATGTATTTGATTGTATTAATAATTGTTTTTTTAAACTTAACATTAGACAGATGATAGGCAAAGGGTTCAAAATCCTTCACCTGTTGGAGTCATGAGAGGATGTACTAGAGAAGTAAGAGAATTAGGTTATGGAACATTGGTAGACCACTGCTTGAATATGGTGGTTTATTATGGGACCACATTTTGGATATTGGGGGCTGCAGAGAAGGACTGCTAGATTTGTCTTTGGAAATTACCGCAGAACACAATCAGTAACTTAATAAGATAAAGGAGCTACAGTGGAATTCATTGGAAGATAGAAGGAGGGTGAAGAGAGTCATGGAAGCATACAGGACATATACTGGCGATGAGGCATGGAAAGGAATTGTGTGGCATAACGAAGAACAAAGGTTTTATAGATTACTCTCTGTAAGTAAGAGGTTGCTATAGTAACAGTTGGGTATCATTGAGAGCTAGAGCGAGAGCATGAACACGAGTTGGAACGAGGAGTTATTTGATAAAAGAACCTGCAATCTTCGGAGTTAAAAGCATATGATTAAACTTTAATAAATGTTTATTAATTGTCAGACAAGTTTACTTATTATTTAAATAAAAGTTTAAAAAAGTAAAATTACGAGCTAAGACAGAAATACGACACGAAATGCAATCATCGAAATGCGACAATTGGTGGGAGAATTAAGAGATGGGTCATTCCTACATCCACACTCTGCAATTCACAAAGTGGGTGGCAGAGGGTGCTAAGCACCAATCTTAATTCTGCGCATTCCAATCCCGAAAAACATGAGGAAAGAAAGAATACATAAAAGCATCAGTATGGCATCTTATTTCACGATTCTTATCCCTCCAGCCATTTCGACCTAAATAGGTTGGCGGAAGACGTGTCTCACAGCACTCGTAGCTCATGTCAACTCAACCAAGCCATGACCCCCAACAACTCGGATATTGATGAAACTTCGTAAGTATAGTCTTTCTATAAAGAAAAGTATGCACATCTATTTTTTCTTCTCAATCTGTTTTAGTTTTCATTTTACAGTTAATCAAAATTTTGAATGTTTGATACATTATTAATTCTGACGATTCTGCTCTTTGATTGAAAATAATTTATATTTCAATTTTTTTTCAGACAATTTTTTATGAAAATTTACAGTAAAATTAATACAAGCATGAAGATTTGAGAAAAAAATATGAAAAAACTTTAAAAATAGAAAAAAATAATTTTCATGATTTTTTTTTCTGAAAGGGTGTAATATGTGAAAGTCAATATCAACCAAAGGGAATATAATAACAAAAAAAAAAAACTTTTTCCTAATAATCTTAGAAGTATGTTCTGTCATTACAAAAAATAAAATTAATGGCTTTTTCATTTCTTTATATATACTTCTAAAATTATCCAATTTGTTTACATAGCTATTAAACATTGAGCATCTATCAGATCAGCTTATTATTTCTATTATTTACAAAAAAAATTATCTTCTTTTTTCTCTCTGAAATAATAATTCAACATCAAATATTTTCCAACTTCTATTATGTAATATGATGATTAATATTTTATTAACCTTTATAGATTGAAGCTTATATGGATTTGACAAATAGAAAATGCTTATATGTACAATACATAATATTTAAGAAAAATTTAACTAAAAAAACCCTAACTGAAATTTTTGGCTATTAATTTCCATTGGATGTTTTCATAGATATAGTACTATTTAAGTTCTTTAATCTGAGTCATCCTTTCTTGGATCAGCCTGTAGGGAGTTGATAGACTCTTCCAGTTGATGTTGCTGGAAGGTCTGAAACAGCAAGTAGATGTGGAATTGGCACAGGCCAGATATCTTCTCGCTTTGGCCAATAAAATGATGGTGAGGGTCCTTGGGGATGCTGGCCAAAGTGAGAAGATATCTGCCATGTGCCAATTCCACATTTACTTTCTGTTACAGACAATCCAGTAACATCAACTGGAAGAGTCTATCAACTCCCTAAAGACTGTATGAGGATGATCCAAGAAAGGATGACTCAGATTAAAGAACTTAAATAGTACTATATCTATGAAAACATCCAATGGAATTTAATAGACAAAAATTTCTGTTACAGTTTTTTTAGTCAAATTTTTCTAAAATATTATGTATTGTACATATAAGCATTTTCTATTTGTCAAATCCACATAAGCTTGAATCTATAAAGGTTAATAAAATATTAATCATCATATTACATAAAAGAAGTTGGAAATAAATTAAAGTGTAATCTATATTTCAGAGAGAAAAAAGTAAATAAAAAAAAATCATTTGTAAATAATAGAAATACTAACCTGATCTGATAGATGCTCAATGCTTATTAAAATAACACATTAAAAATTGTGTTTGGAACCTTTTTTTTCCCAACAAATAACATGGACAATGAAAATTTTTCAAAAATTATATTTAATTTTAAAAGTACATATAAGGAAATGAAGAAGCCATTCATTTTATTTTTTTGTAATGACAGAACACACTTCTAAGATTATTAGGAAAAAGGAAGGGTTATTATATTCCCTTTGGTTGATATTGACTTTAACGTATTACACACTTTCAGCAAAAAATTCATGAAAATTATTTTTTTCTATTTTTAAAATATTACTTGGAATTTTTTCATATTTTTTTCTAAATTCCTCATGCTTTCATTAATTTTACTGTAAATTTTCATAAAAATTAACTGAAAAATAATTTAAATTTAAATTGTTTTCAATCAAAGAGCAGAATTAGGAATGTATCAAACATTCAAAATTTTGATTGGCTCTAAAATGAAAACTAAACCAGATTGAGAAGAAAAACTTGATGTGGATACTTTTCTGTATAAGAGGACTAAACTCACCAAGTTTCATCAAAATCCTTGTTGGTGCGAGTCAGAATGTCATGTTTTTGGTTGAATTCACATGGAGGACCCAGAGGTGTGTGGAAGGGTAAAGATGACCATGACCACAAGCTGGCAATTTAATTCAGAAATAAGGGTGGGAAAATTTTATTTTGTAGGGAAAGGCATAAGTGATTGGGATAAATTACCAAGAGAAATGATGAATAATCTACCAAAAACACTTGAAAGAATTAGTACTTCAAATTAGTAGAAGGCAAAGGTAGGGGAAGAGGAAAAAGATAGAAATATAAATAATATACATTTTTTATTGCTATTATTTTTTCAACCACTTCAATCTTTCTTATGATTTTTACTAGCGGTTATATTATCGTTGCTCCCGCCACCACCTCCGACGGCCTATTGCATTCTATGAGTGGCTGCGTCGAACGCAAGTCTTGTGCAAGCCCAGCCACTTACATCTGTTGACTTGAAGAAGGGTTTTGCCCGAAATATTGTATTTTCTTTGTTTTTATGTTGTTTTGTACTGCTGCTACCCTCCTCCCTCAAACTTTGGTGAGTGTTGGGTGTATTTCATCTGTCTTTCCATATAAAAGTATCTTTTTTTTTTTTTATCTGCACCTCAAGTATTAATCTTAAAGCCAGAATTGCTTCCCTTGTACTGTGACTATTCTTAAACCCAAACTGATATTCACCTACTATCTCTTCTACTACTCATTCCATTCTTCCGTGTATTCTGGTCATTAATTTTGAAACATGTGATGTTAGACTAATGGTGCGATAATTCTCACATTTGTCGGCTTGCGCTTTCTCTAGAAGATGATATTTTTATTAAAATCAGTTGGAATTTCTCCTGTTTCATAACTTTTTGATATCAGCTTGAATAATATTTCGATTCCTTCTTCTCCTAGGGATTTAAGAAGTTCTGCAGGGATCTCATCAATTCCAACTGCCTTATTTGTTCTCAATTCATTCAGAACTCTATTCAATTCTGTCCTGAAAACAGGATCTAAGTCATCAGTTTCAGCAGCACCTTTCTTTTCCATTACACTATTGTTCAAGTCATCCCCATCATTCAGTTTCTCAATGTATTACTTTCATTGGTTATCTCTATCGTTTGAGCTTAAGAGATTTACCATGGGCAGTAATGTTTACGCCTTTTTTCTTCATTTCTCCAAAATTCTGTTTGATCTTATGCAACATCTACTTTACCTATAACCATTTCCTTTTCTATTTCTTCACACTTTTCTTCTAGCCATTTTTATTTTTTGCATTTCCTGTTTATTTGATTAAATTGCCTGTATTGCTCTCTTCCTGCTTCATCCTGTGCAAAATTTCTTCTGTGATCCAAGATTTTCGGGCAACTGTTTCCCTAAAGCCTAGTGTTTCTTTACCAGCTTTCATTATTTCGATTTTTAATGCATTACATTCGTCCTCGGTTGAGCTTCTTTCAGAGTTACTTCTTAGACCTAAGTCTACCTTTTCTGCAAATTTTTCTCGTGCTATATTGTTTCAGTTTATCCACTTCCAGTCTGTTCTGCTTATATTGCTTCCTTATCCACTTGAATTTCAGCCTGCACTTCATTACTGTCAAATTATTGTCAGAGGCTATGCCTTCTCCTGGGTACACTTTACATTCTAGGACTTGATTCTTGAATCTCTGTTTGACCGTTATATAATCTAGCTGATATCTGCCTGTATCACCTGCACATATCCAGTTGTATATCCTTCTTGCATGGTTCTTAAACAGTGTGTTTACCACTACTAGCTTATATCTTTCACAAAATTCTAACAACCTGTTTCCTCGCTCATTTCTTTCTCCTACACCAAAACTTCCTATAGTATTCCCCTCTTTTCCTTATCCCACTATCACATTCCAATCACCCATGATTATTATATTTTCCTCCCCCTTCGCATGTTGGATTAATTCTTCAATTTCGATGTATATTTTCTTTATTTCTTCGTCATCCTCCTGTGATGTTGGCATATACACTTGTGCTAACATGGTTCGGGTGGGCTTAGTTTCTAACCACATCAAAATAATCCTCTCACTAAACTGTTCATAATAACTCATCTGTTTCCCTACTCTTATTCACTACAAATCAGATGTCAGTTACTCCATTGACAGCGAGTGTGCTAATTATCCTGTGTTACGCAGATGAGAAATCCTGTGCATCCTTTCATTTAATTTCACTAATCCCAATAACATCTAACTTAAGTCGTTCCATCTCCCTTTTTAAGTTTTCTAACCTACCTGCCCTATTCAGGCTTCTAACATTCCACACTTCAACTCTAAGAATGTTTTTATCCATTCTGATGACTCCTCCCTTAGTAGTCCCCACCCACATATCCGACTCAGAGACAATTTTACCTCTTGAATATTTTAGCCAGGAAGAACCCGTTATACTATATGTAATTTGGGTGTAATACATAGCCTCAGGATACTCCTGTGGTCTTTAATGCAGTGGTTTCCCGTTGCCTTCTGCATCCCCATGCTGTTGATCATTTCTGATTCATCCGCCTTAGGGGCCGTTTCCATCACCAAGGGAAAGGAAGTGCCCTGGATTACTTTCCAGTCTTCCGCCCTCCTTTCGGAGGCTGTTGGCAATCAGTGGGTGACTACTAATACTGGGAATCTGTCAGTTGCCAGACCCTTGTCTGTGCAAACAGGGTGCACCATGTGAAGGAGAGGTTGACATTTGGTTGGAAAAGGCTAATATAGTCTTCCCCAAACCCTTACACCCAAGAAAGATCTAGTGTTACACTATTAATTTGGCCTCCCTTGTCCAATTCATCTGAAATATCTTGCGATATTGTACAGCAGTTTCTGGTTTTACTACCTCAGATGCAACAGAGTTGCTTCAAGTTTTGCAGAGCAAATCCTTAGGATCACATATAAGCCCAGTACATTTCAGTCATGTCAGGTCATATAGTCATGGACTTTGAGTTTCCAGGTTCTGTCGACCCAACAGATTTTCTTCAAATTTTGCAGAGTGAACTCTTGTTGTGAAAAACATGCCAAATTTGTATTTCAACCAGATCAAGTTATCCATGACCTGTGATCCTAAGAAATGGAACTGTTCTAGATCCATTTCCATACCCAAAACACGGTCACCCCCTTACACCTAGTCTTCAGTAAGCACTCGACATGTCTTGAATGTCTGGCACGATTAAGGTTAAATTCAGAAAAAAATTAAAAGAATTTTTGACTAGAAACTCCTACTGCCTTAAAGAATTTCCTTCAAAGGTATTTGAAAAATAATTGCTAGTTTCTTGTAGAAATACAATTAATGTTCATATTGTTCTGTGACAATGCATCTGCTGGTTTACACATTTATTTTATTGTGTAATTACTTTGCTGTGAATAGAGGGGTTCTTTCCACATCCCACAAAGTCAGTCTCCAAAATTAGCATCTGTGGAAAATGAATGCATTGCTGCAACAGAATACATTGCTGCTTGAAATGTAAAAACTTCTACAGCAATTACAAGAATTCTTTAACTGTTTTGTGATCGGGAGCAGAGCTATTTATACTGATTTGTAATGGCCATTACATTTCATGGTTATCTGTAGATGATATTCATGAGTTTCTAAACTACTTGGGGGTTTGGAGCTGAGGGAATAAAGTGGTTGTGTTGATATGAAAGGGTTCGGTAAACCGGTGGGCAAGAAAGACACAATGTACCATTTATAATGGCACTGATTACTCAATTATAGAGATACGAGGTGTATTTTTTAAGTAAGTACCGTTTTTTCACACTGTGGCTGCAGCGCTACGGTTGGCGTTCCGCGCATGCGCACTGGGTACCTGCATCTCTTGCCTACACACTGACGCCATTACAGTCTAATTCTTCCTTGTTTACGTTGTTCACTGAGTGTTTAAGATGCCTCCGATAATCGTGAGTCCCGCCGACTGTGAAGTACGGGCTGTTATAAGATTTCTTTGTGCTAAAGGCTTAAAACCGATCGATATTCATCATGAGAGCTGTGCAGTTTACGGACAAAACATTATGAGTAGGGTTCGGATATAGAGAAATATGCAGGCAAATATGACCTTAAAAATGGGTAAGTATGACCTAAAAATAACAAAATATGACCACACGTTTAAATTGACTATACATCAAAACATACTCAATTATATATCATTTATTTTATCTAGTAGTGTCGCTTTCATGTAGACAGCATAATTTGCTTCCGTGCACTCGCTGCACCATTGAGAAATTAAATTTTAAATCGTTCTGTTGAAGTCACTTTAATTTCACATAATTTACAGAATAGAACGCTCCTCTCCAAATTTCCTTACGTAACTCGCATTTTCAGAAAATTTTATTTTCGGCATGACGGTAGGTCTACTCACTGATCCAATGCAGATTTAACGATGACTAATGATATTTCATTGAGATTTGTTTGACGAAGATCCACACAGACATGCTTCTACTGCATTGTCGAGATTAAAAGGTGGGTGAAACGTTACCTTTAGAGAGTGACAATAATGTATAACTCTAATTCTTGACTGGTAAATTCCATCCAGAGTGAAAATTAGTTTTGTTTTTTTCTGCCACCTGTATAGCAGAAGTTCTATGAATAATTATCTTAATTTCTTCTTATTTGTATCTTGTGAATTAAAAAACTACCAGATTTTTTTTTTCAAAATGTGACTATATGACCATAAATATTATCTAAATATGACCAAAACTAGGAAAATGGTCTGAATATGCATTTATATGCTATATAAAATACATTTAAATACAATCAGAAATGTTGAATCTGTGTTTAATTCAGCATTTCAGCTCAAAAAGATGGCAGAAAAAAATATGACTTGTCCTAAAGATCCGAACCCTAATTATGAGTGATGGAATGGTGAGAAAGTGGGTGAGAGCATTTAAAGATGGCCGCACAAATGTGCATGATGAACAACGGAGTGGGCGTCCTTCGGTCGTTAATTAACGTTTGGTGCAGAAAGTGGACAATAAGGTGAGAGAAAACAGACGCTTTACGACTTTCCTAATGTTTCTCGTAGTGTTTTGTATGGCATTGTGACCGAGCACTTGAATTACCGAAAATTGTGCTCACTGTGGGTACTGAAAATGTTAACGGATGTGCACAAAACCAAACGTTTAGGCAGTACATTGACTTTCCTTGAGCGGTACGACAACGATGGTGATGATTTCTTAAGCCAAATTGTTACGGGCGAGGAGACATGGGTGGCCTACGTTACACCTGAATCAAAGCAACAGTCCATGCAATGGCGGCATTCAGATTCACCCAAAAAAGTGAAGTTCAAGCAAACAATTTCTGCCCGGAAAATCATGTGCACAGTTTTTTGGGACAGAAAAGGAGTATTGCTTGTGGAATTTCTACCTCGTAAGGGAGCGTGCATAAACCACGTAGCTCCATTTTGACCTCCTGTGAACCCCTCCCTCTCCCCCACGTAGCACGTAGCCTTTTTCCCGATTGACTCCAGTAGACATTGTGTACTGTTTTATCTTTTCAGATTATCATAAATTACATACGGGGATAATTAAATGGCAGAAATAAATATTTACATGCTGTTGTGTGTCCTGAATCTCATTTTAACTATGGCAAATAATATGAACGGAAAGCTACGTGGCCTGGCTTGAAAAGCCCCCCCCCCTCCCCACACGTAGCCCAATGTAGCCTTCCAGTCAACCCCTCCCCCCTCTAGACCGAGCCACGTAGTTTGTGCACAATCCCTAATGAGACAATCAATGCAGCAGCTTATTGTGAGACATTGAACAATCTGCGCCGTTCAATCCAGAACAAAAGACGTGACAAGTTGAGCAAGGGCATCGTTTTGCTGCATGACAATGCCTGTCCACATGTGGCTAATCAGACCAAAGATCTCGTCACATCTTTTCGATGGGAAACTCTAGATCATCCTCCGTACAGCCCTGATCTGGCACCCAGTGACTGCCATATGTTCCTGCACTTGAAGAAACACCTGGGCGGTCAGCGTCTTGAAGACGATAACGAAGTCAAAACAGTTATGATGCAGTGGTTAACAAGTCAGGCGGCAGACTTCTATGAGGAGAGTTTTCAAAAACTGGTACTACGTTATGACAAGTGCCTCAATATTGAAGGGAATTATGTAGAAAAGTAGAGTAAGGTACAGGCTTTCATGTAAAAATAAAATAATTGAGATATATTTGCACGTCTTTTTTTAATTTCAAAAGGGTACTTACTTAAAAAAACATTACTTGTATTTAAAAAAAAAAAAATAACCTGTGAAAGGAGGGTACCAATGCAGTGGAAAAGAGAAGGGAAAAAGCCAAAGAGACAATAAAAATGATTTATTTCGAATAAAAAGTATTAAGTCATAGAAATTACATACTATAATTGATAGGCTGTAGAGATTGATAAGAAGAGAATATAATGAGAATATGTGCGCATTTGAGCAATAGGAAACTTGATATAACTAAACAAAGACAAATTAGAAACTTTAAAGTGGGAACACAAGGATATTTTTGTGTAGGATATTATGACAATGTGGGGGAATACTAAATGATGTAGAATGCTAATGACTGTAGTAGGGGACAAATGGGGTGAAAAGTGTAGTGAGACAATTGGGAATAACCGTGGGGAAGAAGTTACCGAGGATAAGACAAAGGTGAAAATCTTAAACTGCTGGTTTGTTTACTGTGAGGGTGTACTTTATTGTATAGAGATTGTGAGATATGTATTGAAGTAGAGTAGAACTCCATTTATCCGAATCAATTGGGACTTGACCTCATTCCGATAATCAAAAATTCGTATAATTGGATCTTTTCCAAAAAGATTCTATTTTAATTAATTACTGCATGTATGTTGAAAATGGGAGAAATGAAAAAAAAAATCTTTTAATTAATTAAATGAGAAGGCAACACTTTTACATGTTAAGCGTACTTACAAGTGCTGTACATTAGTACAGTATGTATGTATGTACGTACCATACTGTAAATAAGTCATTGCTTGCCGAACATCTCGGTCAAAATAAGCTGTTAGTCTGTATTCATCCATTTTCGGGTAGACAAGTTGCGCATCCGCTTGACAGTGAGGAGAGTTGCATGTGGTCACACTCGGGCTGATGCTCCATCCACTTCGATGCAGTTCCTAGGCCGGCAAATGCTTGACTAGCTATGGCCCCGTATCTGCTTCAACTTCGACACTTTGAATAAGTTCATCATCATTTAGAAGTTCATACCTAGGGTCTGACGAATGACACACCACCCACTCTCCTATATCTTCGGCACTAACTTTTGAACATCCATGATTTTTCAAAAGAACGTTTCTCACTTCCTCAAACCCCAGCTTGGAAAATTCCTAGATCCGCCACTCGGAAGGCCAATAGCGTGAAGGCAGAATCATTATTTTGCAAATTGCAGTATGTTTCTATCTTAATTAGAAAAGCGATTCAGATAGTCGGAGTTTGGATAATTGGAGTTATAGTGTAGTGTCTTTTCCATAAAGTATGAATGAACAGGCCTGAAAATCAAAAATGGAATCTGAGGAATATAACATGTAGCCGAGTAGGCATCTTTAAACTGCAATACACTGCTGTAAAACTTTGTGTGCTCCTTGATACAACCAGCTGAGCTGCAATACTACCACCGAAAAAAGCTGCCCTGTTATTGGACGTGCTTCCTGCTGTTCAGCACACCTCATTTGTCATCTCATCTTTCCCTATTGCACTAGTCCCTACAAAATCCTCACCGTCAAGTAGATGTCTAACAGGATTATTGAACTAAGACAAACAAATTTCATCACTTACCTAGACCATCCTAATTTACAAAAGGCTCCAATAACCTAAACAACTGCTGTACGATTAGAACTCTTTCTTTCCAGAAACAACAACCTGCTCTGAACTCTGTGGATGGGAGTTAGCTTACCAATCATACATATTATTTATAAAAGGTGTTTTTTGTGATGAGCCATCTTGCCCGCTTCATACTTATCCAAAATCGATAAATATTGTATCATTTTAAAGATTAAGGTCTTTGCTTCAGTAACATCATTAATTAAGAAAGGAATTTTTCGAAATTTGACCCATAAATGCAAAATAATGAAAAATCAAGGTCACGAGTATGTGATGGTTCAGAATCAAACTGCTAGGCTTTGCTGGTGTCGACAAGGATTGATTGCATTACCATTAATACCAAGATTTCTCCTACCATCAGCCCGTTTTACAGCTTACCATTAATAGAACAATAACATTCTTATTTTTTACTAATTTATTTTAATATATTTCCTATTATATCGGATCAAGAAAAGTTTTTTTTAGTGTTTATTTGAATTATCATTTTCATGCTGGTTTTTCCAAAGTTATGAATTTCCATAGTAACTCATTTTTCACTTTTATGGTCTGCCTTCACCACTTTCACTTTATCTTAATTTAATTATGATGAAGCACTTGTTCCGATTGCAATTTCATTACAAACTTATTTTTCCCCTTTCCTTAACCACTTACTTTTGCACTCTTCCAATTTCAACTTTAAATTCTGTTAGCCTTTTTTAAAAATTATTCATAATTTTTCTTAGTTTATTCTAATCCCTGACCCAGTTACATGTGAAAGAAAATCTTCCCACCCCCTTATGCCCGAAATCAAATACCAGTTTGCGGCCATGATCATCTTTTCCCTTCCATGCTATATCCAAGGAATTCTTGAAGCAATGATCATTGCCCAGAAACGAACATTACAGGGCAGAACATTTGGAAATATCGTAACTTTGTTAAGGGCAATCAACATATAACGATTTCTGAAATTTCTAGTCTGGTCTGAATACAGTAGTTATGACAGCACTCAAGCCACCATCATAAAGACCTTAGGGTCCTGTAAAGTGTCTGCCTAATGGATACTTTGTCTTTTGACTCCTGAACAGAAACTGGCACATTTGCAAATTTGTGAGGTACTCTAAGCTCAGTTTATGGAAGTAGGGGACCCATTTATGAGTTGCATCATTACCTGTTGTAAAACTTAGATCCATCACTATACACCAAAGTCAAAACGAGAGAATATGGAGTGGCAAAAGAAAAATGACAGTACAGTAAAGGCGAAGATAGAAATCAGCCGGGAACATGTGTGAGACGAACATGCCATTTTGAATATTTATCCAATGCAGCATACTTTCGGGAAAGCTTGTTTATCGCTTCAGAAGCTGTGACCATTCAATAAGAGATGTGATTCTTCTCCATAACCATACTTTCACTTGTGCAAAATTGGAGAAATTGAATTGGAAATCACCTGATCATCTTCCCTACAGCCCTGACATATCGCCTTGTGATTTTATTCTCTATGGTCCACTGAAAGAACCACTGTGAGGCCAACGATTTGATTATAACACAGTTGAAGACTTGATGTGTAGTTGGCCACTGAGGCGAACCCCTTTCCTTTCGAGATGACATCATCAAAGAGCTTCTGATAAGCTGGGAAAAGTGTATTTCCAAAGCAAGACATTGTTAAGAAAGGGTATTTACTTGATTCATTTGGTATGATAGTTAAATTTTTTTAAAAAAGTCTTGTATACATCTGACCCACACTTGTTTCTAGTGCGTACATCAAATTTAATTGAAGGCAGTTATGGAAATTAATACAGATAGTAAAAAGAAGCTTTTATATCATTATATGAGGGTTATTTATTAAATAAGGTTAATTTTCAGTAAGAAGAAAAATACTGTAAATATCATTAAAATATATTTATTTCCATGCTCTTCTTACTTTCATTTACTTCTGTACATAATTTCAATTTTTGTTCGAACATTTGTTGTACCATACAACAAGTTTTTTAAATTCTGACGTCAAAGAAAAACCTGCCACCTGTGAAGAATCCGTGCCTGTAGTTGTCACTTCTTCATTGTTGTTGAAATGTTGACCACCAAGGGACTCCTTTAAATATTGTAACACGGAAAAATCATTGGTGTAAGGTGTGGATGGTAAGGTCTGATTTGACCTTGTATTTGTGCAGAAACATGTGGGCTTGCATTGTCATGGTACTACATAACTCTAGAAGACTGGGCCACGCCGCTAGTTTTGTATGGCACGCCAGAGCTTTCTGGAGGTCACACAACATGCATCAGAATTGATTGTTATATCTCTCGCCATAAAATCCACTAACAAAACCACATTTCTGTCCCAGTTGCCACGATGTTTCCTTCTGAAATTGTCTGTTTGGCATTGGTTGGCAATGATGTGTGTTGCCATTCCATTGCCTGGCCTTTCACTTAATCTCAGGAGTCATGTGAGACACCCTAGTCTCCTGTAACAATGTGGCCCAAAAATTCATCTTCTTCCTGGTGGTATCTAGTCAAAAACAATTAGTACAGGCCAGTCTTTTTGTTTGATGATTGTTAGAAAGGAAACAGTTTAGTAACCTCCCTCCCCATGACACAATTATTAATAATAATTCAGTTTCTTGGAAACAATGGTGTATAAAACTGACCTTGAAACCTGTGGAAAATCAATTGACAACTGTGAAAACCTAATTTCTTATCACCTTTTGCTGTCAACACCATGAACCATATCTTCAGAAATCAGAGAAGGTTGGTTTGGGCATAGTTCATCATGCATGCTTCTTTTGAACTTTATTATCACTCTTAGCATTGTCACGATAGACGTCACAAACCTGTTGATTAACTGCCGCAGCTGCAAAGTTTCTTGTACTCAAGAATTTACAGTTGGCAGGTGAATCAGTCTTCTTAGACATTACAAACTTCTACAACTTAGTACATAGACAGATGATATGGCTGCACATTGTACTTAAACATGCCAAAGCATGCTGGGAACAGACAAGAATGCGCACTGCAGCGATTGCTCGTCATTCTCATGAACACTCACAAATGGACCTTAGACCTATAAAACGCAAATCTTGCTCACGTTTTAGCTGGAACACCATATGTCACACTAAGACTCCGTGCTGTGATGTTATGCATTTTGCCTTCGTTATCCAACTTACAAACAGGTTCTAGGTTATGCACATTATTTAATAACAATTCTATTAAGCTATGCATCCGTGAATAAATTAACTGTCAGAACCCTTAAAGAAAAGTATGTATTTTGTTTAAATTGACAAAATAATTATTAGTTGCTTATATTTATTTAATATTTGTTTGATGTAAAAGTATTGGCCATAAATATGCATGATAAAACCTTTAATTTTTTATTAGCAATGATTATATTGCTATTACAAATGGCACTTGACTTTAAAAAAAAAAAATATAAATTGTTTTTATGAGTGTCCTGTTACTTAAATTATTACTTCGTTAGAAGGAAAGTTGTTCCAAACTTATCGCAATCTATACAGCCTAGACTACAATTAAATCTAATGTTATCTGGCATGATGTAAGTTGTTAAGATTTGTTTCATTCCTTTGCTTTTACTGATGTGTTTCAGCCGTATGTAACTATATCAGCCACTCAACTGTTGTAACATCGATCTGAATCACAGATAACAAAAAAGTCAGATGTAAGAACCTGTGATGAGTTTTTATTTAGTTTATATCGTGATGCATTATTGCCACCAAAATGTGATACAGCATGTATTAATGTGTGTGTGATAGAAGTATTGTTTCTCTGGTGGCAAGTTTAACATAGTATGTGGTTAGGTTGAAATGTAACCTGGACCAGGATGGCAACAGAAAACGTTTGTTACATAGCAAGGCACTAGGAATTACATTGAGCATTATTTTATAACAATTCTATTTACTTAAGCAATTGTTAAGAAATGAATTACCATAACACTGAAAGAAAAGTATTTATTTCACTTAAATTGGCATATTAATTATCACTTTTTTAATTTTTTTTACTGAAATCATTACTTGGTTTGACTGAAAGATTTTCCAAATTTACGAATGTTTCTTGAGAAACAGAGTAATACTATTAATTATACACAATATTTCAGTGACGTAAATCTCCATTGGCATCTTCAGGTGTAGTCATAAGACTTGAAGTTTGCTGAGAGCACGTTGTTTAAAAACTGACATGGCAACAACAGATGTTGTTACGTTGCCTAATAGCATCTCGGACTTCATTAGACGCCCGTGGAGCATAAAAAACAGAGCATTGCTGACGAGCAGCCTCAATAACTGGTATACACGCATCACTTAGTTGCAAACCGCAATCTTGGTTAACCAGATCAGATACGAGACGAATTTCAAACACTTCTGTAATGTCGGTCATATTCCAAACCATTGTTTAATACACCGTACTGTCCGGCCGATGTACTTCTTTCCACATTCACAAGAATGCAATAAACTCCTCATGTACGAAGGGCAAGGTCATCCTTTGGAGAGCACAAAATGCTCCTTATTTTTGGTGGTGGTAGAAAAACGGTCTTAATACCGTTTCTTGCTACAACCCTTCCAACCCTCGATGTTGTGGTGCCAGAGTAGGCAAGAAGGCTAAGTGATCATGTGGAACATCGTATATATTGAGTCTATGTTTTACTTTCCGGAATGCCAATTGTATCTGATGTTCACTGTACCCATTCTGTCTGAAGGTATGATGTAGATGTTTTAAGTCACCAGGTAGGCTGTCCTCATCACATATTGGTCATGCCCTGTGGACTAGAGTAGTGAGTACTGTCTTGCGCTGTGCTATAGTGCTGGCCAGATCAATTGGCGGGTCTCCTAGAATGCGCCGTTGCCAAACCACGCACTTAACAGTTGTATTCACCTTTTTACTTGAAGTAATAGTTTATACTGTATTTTAAATAATTTATAATCACAATTTTGTGATAAAATATTGATTTATGTCATTTCGTTAAGAAAGTTATGTTCGTGTAAATGCATTTAATATAACTGAAGAATACTTTCTCGAGAAACTAAGAAAACGTATTGAATTACTCTTCTTATTTTATTTGTGGCTAAGCATGTATTAAATTTTATTTACAACTAAAATCAAAATTATACTTTGTTATCCTCTGCACTGAAAAACTTGCAAAATTGACGACAAAATTATATATATATACACTATAGAATTAAAATTGCTGTATACCAAAAATTTATATGTAGAAAAGAAGTATGGCTACTGCAGTTCTTTTTATAAAAATCAACCATTATAAAAGTAAGCAAAAATGTTATATCGTAATCATGAATATTATTACAAAGCCAAATGTTTTTAAGCAAAATTAGTAATATCCAAGAGTAATATCATAACTTACTACCAACAATAAAACAAGTTAAATATGAGTTTGGGGTTTTAAATAACATTAACACAGCAAATGTTTATAGTATCTTAAACTGTTAAGTACAAGCTATTAAAGTTGCACAGTAATTGATAAGTTTATTGCGTAATATGTTAAATGTTCTTTAATACCTTACTTGTCATTATTCATCTCCATCAACGCCTTCTTCTTCATCATCATCATCTTCCACTTCTTCGCTGCTCTCGTTCTCTGTCGATGAATCTTCGTTGAGGTTGATTATAAGAGGCTCGATTACATTATCTCGGACCACTTCCTTTTCGAAATCTTCTGTTTGCAGTTTTTTGGTATGGTAAACATATTTCTGCCACTGATCGACAGTGACGTTTTCCAAGGCTTTATGCAACAAACGTTTGACATCGGCGATTTTGAAAGTGTTGTTTTTCTCCGCCACTTCTCTTTTGACTTGGGCCCAAATGAGCTCTATCGGATTGTACTGGCAATGATAAGGGGGTAATCGGACTACTTCATGTCCTCTTTCGTTTGCAAGTACATCCAACTCATACACCGGTTCTTCTTTATTCATGCAAACCTTCTCCAGCATCTCAGCTCTAGTCTCCGTAGCCAAATACGAAATTTTCTTTTCTGTTAGCCAAGCAGCTATATCAGCTTTCGGCGATTTGGTTGTTGGAGCTCGGTTTATCACTGCCGAATCATATTTGGCGTTGTCCATGACGATGATAGAACCTTCCTCCAAAATATTCAAAAATCTGTTGAGAAACCAATCTTTAAACGTCGTTGTATTCATTTCTGAGTGCTAATCTTCAGATTTGTTGGTTTTGCTGCATCTGTAGACCAACTTGCTTTCCTGGAGAAAGCCTGTCTTTGCTGACCCCGCATGCAAAACAATTAGCCTTGCCCCTTTTCCGACAGGTACCTTTAAGCCCCCACTTTGATTTGAATTCTACCAGATATTTTTTAAAGAATGGTTCTGAGTTACCCAAGTTTCACCCAAGTAAAAAATGGGTCGCGTGTCACCTGAGCTACGAAGGGAGCTCATTTTCCTCAAAAATTTGATTCTTGAGGCCACTAAGTCGTTTCGCTCAAGCAAAAATCGCCTACCATCATTCTGACGCCTGTATTTAAACCCTATATTGTTCAATATGCATGTTACAGATCGTGCAGATCCTGTAAAATTTATCTTCTCTATTAATATTTTTCTTAATTTTTCTGAGGTAGGGTACTCACCACGGTCGTAAAATTCGTGTACTGTCCTCCTGACAATGTCACTGTCAAAGTCGTTAAGCTTTGTTATAGTGCTGTATTGTTTCACATTTTTCTTTGGAGAAACAAACGTAGGTGATTTTCCGTCACGACACACTCGCTGGACAGTTCTCAAACTGACACCACAAGCTGCAGCGCAAATAGCCTGTACATTCCCTAAATTTCTTCGCAATATGGTTGTTTTTTGCGGTAACAAATCACTACAGTTTTTTATTTCATCAATACCAAGTACGTCCTTATTTTTCAAGCCTTTTCTTACCAGCGTACATGTAGAAGACAAAATTTCACCATCATTGTCCACAAGAAGTTTGAAAGATTTATATACATTGTGGATGATAGATTTACTCTGCCGGCGAAACTCTGTTGTCTTCTTCAGCCGTGGTGGTTCTGCTGTCGATGACGTGCGTCTTGTTGGAGTCGTTAGTCCGGAAACACCTGGAGTAGGAGAATAAGTCTCTTCCTGAGTATCCATTTTTAGTAGCACGATTCTCTTGCTAAATTACCGTAATTATAAGTTACTGCACTTTTTGTTCGGTAAAATTAGGACACTAAATTACTGTAATTAATAAATAACTAAAACGAATTATTTAAATCGCAAAACTCTAAAATCAAAATATCCTTTCTCGAGCAAGCTCACCCTCACACTGACACTTTCTAACTCCGATTCACAGGTTCACACATTTTTTGTGTGTTGAAAGGGAGGTGGAAGGTTTGGGGGTGGGCTGCCGCTTGGACTAGGCAACACAGGCCGCACAGCGTTGCAATTTTCAGGTGATAGAAAGAGAGCGCATCGTGAGATTGTCCCCAAGTACGGCAACAGCGCGTTCACACTGACCCGCCAATTCATCTGTCCAGAGCTATAGATGGTGATGACTGCGCACGTTTAGGTACAGGTCCATGTGTGTTGGCTTTCTATAATCAGTGTGCCCTAAACTCCCATGAGATTTCAGTAAGAATGTCCAAAAATGGCAGGCGGCCTTCCTTTTCCACCTCCATCGTGAACTGGATGTTTGTGTTGATACTGTTCTGGTGATGGAGAAAGCTATCAAAGTATTTGAGCGTAACAGTACGAAAGAATATGAAATGGGACGTGCACATTCATTCGGTCGTAGGTAGAGCTAATTCTATGCTGCGATTCATAGGTCAAATCTTGAAAAACTATACCTGACAAACAAAGGAAAGTACACACTTTGACAATGAATCTGGCCGCTGCTGAAAAATTCCATCACTCTTATTTTGCACAATCTGACATCAATGTCATCCTAAGACACAGTAACCCAATACTGGCTTGCCAATATTGCATTACTGTTTCCTGGGATGACATTGATGTCAGATTGTGCAAAATAAGAGTGATAGAATTTTTCAGCGGCGGCCAAATTTATTGTCAAAGTGTGTACATACAAAATTCTTTTGCGTACACATTTTACTACTTAAGTGCTACTTGGGATCCATTTCATAAGGGGTTGATCAACAGTATGGAGAAAGTACAGAAAGAGCCGCTCGATTCGTGACTGCTTGCTACAGTCCTTACGAAACCATCGCATAATTGTTTAGTAGATTGGGCTGGGATTCTCTGATAGTTGGTGGACACAAGTTTTGTTTGAACTTCTTGTTAATATGCGTTCACCCACTTTCACTTACAAGTGTGTTGAAATATTTTGTCTACCGACCTATTTGGGTCACAGTGACAGAAAATATAAGATTTGAAAAATAAGATGCCGCACTGATGCCTATATAAATTCTTTCTTTCCTTGGGTCATTTGGAATTGGAATGCACAGAGTAGAGATTAGTTTTGGTGCTAAGCACCCTCTGCCACCCTCAATTTTGAGAATTGCAGAGTATATATGTATCGGTAACAATGGAAAGAAAGAACTGCCGTGAACGCGAACGCAGTTGACAAAGGGTTTACCCCGACATATTGTATTTATGATGTTTGTGTATTGTTTCGAATTCCTGCTGCCCTTCTGCCTTCAACTTTGGCGAGTGTTGAGAGTATATATGTATGTAGATATGTAGAATGACCTACAATGAATTGGGAGTTAGTTACTTGGTGAGCATGGGTTGCACCACTCGTTCACTGCTATCCATATAGTCATTATCATGGTCACTCCATTGAAGGCTCAACTGGCCTTAGAGGAACAAGTCTCTGTTGTGTGCTTCCAGACCACATACAAACTATTACCTTTCTCTTGAATCATCCAATAATTACTGAAACCCACTTTGGCATGGCTTTAAATATATTAGCATAAATCTTCTGACCTGTACGAAAACAGCATTTGTGTCCATTTTGCAAGACTTCATTTTGGTGCTTGAGGGACAGCAATGCCTGCAGTTGCTGGCTACGTATCGGATAGGCTGGGGTCTCACTACTTGTCCCATGTAGAGTCCTATGCGGTACCAGGAAACAAAGCAACCCCCTGTATGTTTTGGTGCCTCCTTCTATTGGCTTGCCCATTGCTCATTTAAATCTAATCAAATTGCTCAGCTTCTCCATTAGAGGTAAAATGGTGGCACCGTTATGGGTTGACATCCATTTGCTCGACAGAAGGTACTTGCTATGAAGTGGAGAATATTATACTTCATTTTTGGCTGTCCGGGTAACGCCGCGTCATATTTCTTGTAGCTGACGTTTCGACCATCCTTCTTTGGTCTTATTCCAGGGCAGAACTGCGTCTTCGACGAGTGTGCGGTGTTGTTTTATAGCTGAGACCTGTGACGCGTCTAGAGGGTTCGATTTTCCGGGCCAATCAGAAAGTCCGAACCGTCACGTGTTTCGTTGGCCTGGTGGGGCCCAGCATAGTCTGGTAGGAAGTGACACGTGACCTGCACTAGCGAGATCCAGGCGTTGAGTAGTTTAAGCCCGTTGTCTTCGTTTATGTTGTTTGGACGTTTGACAATTTCCAATGCCTCTTTGACCCTTCTTGGCCACCATTTGTCTTTTCGCACTATAAGGGTGGTGTTTTCGAAGTTTATGGCATGCCGTGCAATGGCGGATTTATCGATGTTGTTAGATTTACAAATGCGGATGTGCTCACGCTGCCTGTACACTATAGTGTGCTCCGTCTCTTCTATGTACACCCGACCACAGGTGCTTGGAATTTCATAGACCCTAGCAACCTGTAGTGGAGGCAGCCTGTTCTTAACCTCGACGAGCTGGTTACTGACCTGCGTGTGTGCTTTGTAGACAGGTTTTATATCACCTTTATTTAAATAGCTTTCCAATTCTGTTTGTAATGCCACTTATATAGGGTAGAACAACTACTTTGCGTTCCTGAGTGTTGGTTTGATTAGATGCTGAATTGGAGTCTCTCCGCATTGTGGCTACATGCAATGCCCATCTAATACAATTGTTGCGGTAGCCATTGGACCTGAATGTGTGTTGCAGTGCCTCAAACTCTGTCATTAAACTATTTGCATCACACACTTTCATCACTCTTGAACACAAGGTCGTGAGGAAACCTCTTTTTGATACTGGATGGTGGTGCGACGCAGCACGTAAATATCTGTTTGTATGTGTCGGCTTCCGTTAAACTGAGTGTACAAGGTTCCCGTCATCACGTTTGGTTACTAGCACATCTAGGAACGACAGCTGCCCTTGTTTCTCCATTTCCTTAGTGAAATTAATTTTAGGATGTGCTTTATTTATATAATCCAGGAATTTGTCAAGGGCACTTTGTCGAGGGGGCCACACAACGAAGGTATCGTCAATATATTGTAACCACAGACACAGTTTGAGGGGCGCGTTATCCAACATCTCTGTCTCCTGCGCTTCCATAAAGATGTTCATTGCTATCAGCGAAAGTGGTGAGCCCATGGTCGCTCCTTCCACTTGGGCGTAAAATTTTCCATCATATTGGAAGAACATTGATTTGAGACAAAATTCTTTCGAGATGTTCAGGGTTGATAGCTTGGTATGTATTATTGCCACTGCTTCTTCCGCAGGTGTGTTGGTGTAGAGCGACACGACATCAAAGCTCGCAAGGATGTCAGTTTCTTTAATTTTGAGTGATGAAATGATTTAAACGAACTGTGAGTTATTTCTGACAATCGATGCGATGCCTTCTGACAATGGTTTTAGTTTGTCAGCAACATAGTGGGCTAGTGGATGAGTCTGAGAGTTAATTGCATTGATGATAGGCTGTAAAGGACTTCTGGTTTATGTATTTTTGGCAACCCATAGAACCGAGGAGTAGAGGTGTTGTTTCTCTTTATTCCAGCCTTGATTTCTTGTTCAATTTCTGAGGAGGTATTGACAGTAGATGCTACTTCAGATCTCAGTTTACGTAGAGGGTTCCTATGTAGCAGGGCCTTATTGTGGTAGTCTTCCGAATTCATCAGTACTTTTGTGTTTCCCTTATCTTCTGGGAGTATTACAATATCGTAACGTTGGCATAATCTGTTTAATGCTAGATTTTCCTCTCGAGGTAGATTACTATGAAGGAGTTTAGCTCGACTGCGGATTCACGCCATCTCACATTGAATTTGGTCGGCATGTTCCGTGTTTAAGTTCTCAATGGCACTCTCTACCTCTGCGACCACAAAAACACGGGTACAACTTGCAATCAATGAAGATTGACTGTGGAAGAACAATAATGTGATCTTTGAATACTGAAAACTAGTGTTTGGAAGATTTTAACTGAAAATTTACAAATAGTTTGCAGGTGTACGAAATTCATTCCAAAATTGCTAATGGTGGAGGAGAAAAACCTTTGCCTTGAAATTGGTGAGGAAAATTTGGAAATAGTTAATAATGATGAAAATCTGCTTAAAAAGATTATAACTGGTGATGAATCGTGGGTTTATGGTTATGATCCTGGAAAAAATTACAGTCTTCGCAGTGGAAGCTTTCGCTGAAGCCATAACTGAAAAAAGTGTACTGGAGCAGTGTCCACTTGTTGCTGATTGTTTCTTTTATTATGAGGGTGTTGTGCACCATGACTATGTTCCTAAAGATCTGACAATCAACAAAGAATCAACAAGTTATGAAAAAGATTGTATTCCATAATTAGAAGAAAACTGCATCAGCTTTGGTCAAGTGGCGACTAACTTCTCCATCACAATAACACACCAGCACGTCCATTGAACTTCATGCAGCAATATTTGACAAAGCACAAATTTATACTGCCAAAAACAACTTACAAGAGTGTTTAAAAAGTGGAAAGACTGTTGGGAATGTGTGCTTCAATCACATGGGGACTACTTCGAAGGATGCCACCACCCCGATGATGCAGAATAACACCAGTGGGGAATTATGAAGGAAGGTTGGATATTTTTGGGACAGACCTTGTATATATCCAAGATTAGTAGATGTAGATATCATTTGACCGATCACCACATGTTGACTTTTTTTTCTTTTTCTTTTAATTCGGAAGGTTTCTGACCAAAAAAAAATAAAAAAACCACTCCCTCTTTCCATTTACACCCTTAATTTTTATACAAATCCACATTTTCTATCAGATTTCGATGGACCTTTGCACACTTTAAAACAAAGAGAAAAACAGTTGTGTACATTTGGTTTGCAAAAACCCAACCCCTCTCCCCCTTTCATCCCCATAATTTTTGTCTATGTTCTTTATACATACCTACAGTTTTCCTCCAATATCGATGGAATTTTTCACATGTATACATTAAAACAAGCAGAAAAATAATCTGTATTTGGTTTACAGGAACCTAACTGCTCTCCTCCTCCTTTCCATCCTCCTTAATTTTTGTCAGTGTTCTTTATACAGAGCTACAGTATCTATCGAATTTTGAAGGAAATTTACACATGTATACTTTAAAACAAACAGAAAAATTGCTTATATTTGGTTTTCAGACGCCCAATCCCTCTCCTCCTTTACCCCCACCAATCTTAATTTCCAATATTGTTTACAGAAACCCACAGTTTTTATTAGATTTTTCTGGAACACTGCACACGTATACATTTAAACAAAGATAAAAATATTGTCTAAATTCTGTTTACAAAAACCAAACCCCTTTACCCCATTTAATTTTTGCAAATGTTCTTTATACAAAGCTACTGATTTTTTCAGATTTCGATGAACTATGCAGCGTATACTTTAAAACAAATAGAAATAGAAATAACTTAGTATAGGGAAAATGACACATCACTCATCAAAGTTGAAGGCTGTGATGAGTGAAACACATATGAGACAAACAAAAACATATACAATATTTCGGCTTTATACCTTATTCATGTTGTGGTGGACGGGCGAACTTTTTTTCTGTTCGCTCTGCCACTCCTGAGAGGAACATATAAATTGTGGGTAAGACACTTCAGTCATGTGAGCAATAGTACTGTTAATTAAACTCGGCAAGGATATTCATATGTGTACAATTTATTTACATCAGTTCTGTACAATAATGGGTGGCATGGACTCATGTGTGGTTGCATTCTACAGTAGCGGTTATTAGTCTTGAGTAGTTCGTACCGAGCGGGGCGGTGTAACGGTTAGCGTTCTCGCTTCGCATTCGGGAGGACGGCGGTTCGAATCCCCGTCCGGGCATCCAGATTTGGGTTTTCCATGGTTTCCCCAAATCACTCCAGGCAAATGCCGGGATGCTTCCTTCAAAAAGGCCATGGCCGAATTCCTTCCCATTCCTTGCCCCCCATCCTTTCCCGTCTCTAAAGACCTCGATGTTAAAAAGAGACGTAAAGCAGTTAAAAAAAAAAAAAAATTGAGTAGTTCGTGAACGAACTAGTTGGGAAGAGCACTCCCACAGGCGAACTACGCAAACTAGCTCCCAGATCTTTCGCTCCTTAGTTGGTTAGTTTGTTCGATCCTTTTCTGAAGACCGACTTTTGTTTTAGGTTATTTATTGCTATGTCATCTAAAAGGAAACACAGTTCCCTGTGGACAAATTTCACTTAAGTCACAGATATAAAAAGAAAGGAAGAAAAGAACTGTTCAACATTAATAATTATTGCAGAAGTCATAAACAGAAATTTAACAAGGAATATTAAAAAATAGCACGCTTTGATCCCATTAACAGTTAAAAGAAAACCACCGGTAACCACAGCTACCATAACAAACAAAAGAGCGCATGCAGTAGCAGAACGAGTGAACGATCTGTTTTTCTGGAATTCGGGAGGGGAATGGCTTAGTTCGCTAAGGAGCTGCGAACTAAACTGAGCGCTCCTGGTCGCGAACTGTTATGTGTAAGTCTACTAGTTAGTCCATCACCATTCGCCACTACGGTTACCAACAACCTTTCAGTTGATTATAGTACATTTTTAGAATAATATTAGGTCCCAGAGGAAAGGAACTGGCAGTCCTACCTCCTGACACAATGGCTTAGTATGCCTCCTTCGGGAGGATCCAACCAACCTTTGGGTTGTGGACTAAGTTAAGTTAAGTTTTAAAAATATAGTACACTTCAAGAATATAATATTTTACAAAAGAGTATAAAAGGACAAAAGGTATATTTTATTTTTTTAAGCTATATTTTTGCAGTTCTTGCATCTTAACAATTTTTTTCCTACAGTAAAATTGTCATATGGTTTATTGCATTCAGTTGTTAAATTAATGTTGATGATAATCGCATTTTTTTATTATTGAAATACTTGTCTCACTTTTTCGTAGATTTCGTGCATTATTATTTCAGATAAACTTCGTTCGATTTGACATTCATTTTTTTTCTCGTAAATTTAGAACTTCTAATATTGCCTGTCAGTCATCAAAAGAAAACTTGGTGTTTTAAATTTAATTTTTGGATTTTGTATAGCCAATTGCTTTAAATAAAATCGAACAATTTATTAAGATATTCCAGACATTTATCAACTAATACTAGAAAATTGTTTTTAATATTATCACTTTCTGTGGAGGAATTGGCTTCTAAGGACCTTTTCTTGTTTTCTTAACAAAAGAAAGTCTCTTTTACGTTTTTCTAGTGCTGATTATAAAGTTGACATAGTACACTGAAGAGCCAAAGAAACTGGTAAAGGCATGCGTATGCAAACACAGATATCTAAACACTCAGACTTTGGCACTGCGGTCTGCAATGCCTATATAAGACAACAGGTGTCTGGCACAGGCATTAGATCGGTTACTACTGTTACAATGACAGGTTATTATGATTTAAGTGAGTTTGAACGTGGTGTTATAGACAGCGCACGAAAGATGGGTCACAGCATCTCCGAGGTAGCGTTGAGGTGGGGATTTTCCTGTACAACCATTTCTTGAGTGCACCATGATTATCGGGATTCCGGTAAAACATCAAATCTCCGACATCGCTGTGGCCGGGAAAAGATCCTGCAAGAACGGGACCAACGATGACTGAAGAGAATCGTTCAATGTAACACAAGTGCAACCCTTCCGCAAATTGCTGCAGATTTCAATGCAGGGCCATCAACAAGTGTCAGCGTGCTAACCATTCAACAAAACATCATCAATATGGGTTTTCGTAGCCAAAGGTCTACTCGTGTGCCCTTGCTGAGTGCACGACACAAAGCCTTACGTCTTGCCTGGGTCCATCAACACCGACATTGGATTGTTGATGATTGGAAACATGTTGCCTGGTCTGACGAGTCTCATTTCCAATTCTACTGAACGGATGGGTGTGTACGGGTATGGAGACAACCTCATGAATTCATGGACCCTGCATGTCAGCAGGGGACTGTTGAAGCTGGTGGAGGCTCTGTATTGGTGTGGGGCATGTGGATTTGGAGTGACTTGGTGGGACCCCTGATACGTCTAGATATGACTCTGATAGGTGATACATACGTATGGATCCTGGCTGATCACCTGCAACCAGGATCATGTCCATTGTGCATTCCGACTGACTTGGGAAATTCCAGCAGGACAATACGACATCCCACACATTCAGAATTGTTACAGAGTGGCTCCAGGAACACTGTTCTTAGTTTAAACACCTCCGCTGGTCACCAAACTCCCGAGACATGAACATTATTGACCATATCTGGGATGCCGTACAACGGGCTGTTCAGAAGAGATCTCCACCCCCTTGTACTCTTTCAGATTTATGGACAGCCCTGCAGTATGCACGGTGTCGATTCCCTCCAGCAGTACTTCAGACATTAGTCGAGTCCATGCCACGTCTTGTTGTGGCACTTCTGCGTGCTCGCGTGGGCCCAACACTATATTAGGCAGGTGTACCAGTTTCTTTGGCTCTTCAGTGTACAATACTTATCTCAGTTTGTGACGTTATTATCTTCCAGTTGTTTAACAGCTTTGTGAAAATATGTAAAAAAAATGGCTCATGAAATTCAAAAAGATTTTAACTTTTGAGTCTTCATCAGTTTCATTCGTCGTCAAAATATTTTGAATCTGTTGAATAATCCTCCCCTACACTAATAAAAAAATCGCTCAATGACTTCCAATTCACTAGAAATTGACGCACTTTCGTTATTGCTACCACTTTCCATAAATTATTTAATTTAATTAAATATCAAAAGAAAGAACAGCACCCAAGTGAAAATAATTAACAAAAATGAAGCAGAGACATATGTGCGAGGAAACATTTGTTTGACTTTGTCAATTTTGACATTACATAACGTTTCTGAAGAGGCGTTTAGGTAAACGCAGATCACATCATTTAAAAGATAAATTATAATGTGCCTTCACAGATATTACAAAGCAAGAAATTTATTTATTTTTTCTGTGTTGAAGAAAAATAATAATAAATAAATAAATAAATCAATTTAAAAATTAATATTCTATGAATGTATGTAAAGTAAAAAGTAAAAACAGAACAGTCCCATTTTACCCATTTGTGCAAAGGACATTGAGCACTTTGATTTAACGGCAGCCACTGATTATCCTAATGTCAATTGAAAGGGCTAATATTAAGTAACAACTTTCGTTAAGAAGGTCTGTAACGTTCGTTGTGCACACACGTTCCGAGCCTAATGGCCCGTTTTTCTATTTGTGAGCAAGGCAGACACCGAAATATTGTGTAGTTGTTTGTCAGCATTAGTGTTCTCTCATCACATCCGTCCACTTTGGTATGTGGTGGGTTAATTTCCCTTTCTTTTCTTATTTAAATTCCATTTAGAAATGACAAAAAATGATTAAATAATGTCCTAATAAAATTGTCATAACAAACAAAATAGCGCGTGCAGTAGCGGTAGCAAGGTTCCTCTGAATTAGAGACGGGAACTAACGAACTAAAACAGCGACCTAGTTCGGGAGGGAGCTGCGAACTACACTGAGCGCTCCCAATCGCGAACTATTATGCGCAAGTCTAGCGGTTATCAACATTTTTCTTACCTGGTACCCCTTCTATTAAAAAAGAAAAATTCCCATGCCCCCCATGCAAAATAATTATTTTATACATCCACTGTAATAAATACCATTTGTTACACTCTATGAAAGTGTCTTAATTTTATATAACGGTAATGAAACTGCTGTTGGGCAATGATAATAATCTTGTGTGGTAGTGAAAACAAGTTTTTTTTCTTTCTGGCTGTGCAACCTCTCCCTATTGTAAGCCATCTACCTAACCAGGCAGTCCTATTAGGTGTGAGAAACCTACAGTTTTTTAAAATTTTATTTATTTATTAATCTTGTTTCATGGATCCCTGCTGAGGAAAGACCTCTGGGATGTGAAACATGTCATGGTTAATACACATACATACGAATCATAATCATAGTGAACACAATCATGTTACAAGATGAATAAAGAGAATAAAAATAAACATTAATTTTTATAAATCAGTTTTTCCAAAAGGTCTTATTGAATACAATTAATTATTTTGTTCAAATTCTTGAATGGAGTAGTAGGAGTTGCCAATAACATAATTTCTCAGTTTGCTTTAGATATTTCTTTATTATCTGCAAACTGTTTTATACACTTGGGAAGTTTATTAAACAGGTGTATCCCAGAATAATTAACTCCTCTTTGTACTACTGACAGAAATGTTTGTTTTATGCAAGTTATTTCTGTTTTTTGTATTGATATTGTGTACCAGTGAATTAGATGTAAACAGGTTAAAATATTCTATGACAAAGCACGTGAGAGAATATACAGGGTGGTCAGAAATTCACTCATCGGCGGTTAAGGGCAGTGTTCGGGACGTTGCACTAACGAAATAAATACAAAAAAAAATCTAGTAAAAGTCGTACCGTTTTTGAGTTATTCGCAGCTAAAGTTGGCCAATAAGAGCGCTGCGCGGGCGAATTCAAACAGCCTTCCACAGGCAGTGTTGCCAAGCGTACTCGAGGCATGCGACCGCCACAGAAAACAAAAAGAAAAATTCTCTTCGAAAAGGGGGATCGAACCCACAACCTTCAGATTGAGAGTTTGCCGTCTTACTGACTACGTTGCCAAGGCACTAGAATTTCCTTGTTTTTAGAAGCCACTAGGGCGGGAAGTCGGTGGTGGGGCTAAAGGACCATGCCAGAAGAAGTCTCGCAGTCGAACGCAGCTTACCGATAAAGACACTGTCATCATGCAACGTCATCAATTTTTGTTTGAAGAGTACGCCGATGTACATTTGGCATATGGCGCTGCTGGACAAAACAGGGCCGAAGCAGTTAAGATTTACACGACTCTATTTCCTAACTGTGTGATTCCATCGGCTAAAACTGTTGTGTTGGTTGACAGAAGGTTGAGGGAGACGGGAAGTATTGTTGTCCGCAGGCCTGACGCCGAACGAAATCGGTTCTGGCGGAGTGTAGGATTTGAAGACAATGTCCTGGAAATGATTGCTGATAATCCGAGGACAAGCTCTAGGGTCATTGCCAATGCGTTGCAGATACGTCCAGTCTTAGTGATCCCTCAAATTCTCAGTTTAAATGCATCCTTTCAATAGGGTTGTTTTTGTTGTTTTTTAATTACCAGGCCTCACATGCCACTGTTTTGGACGTCCTTCTCAACAAAGGGTTACATCCCTTTCACTTTCAAAAGGTTCAAGATTTGGAGGAAGACGATTTTCCACTTCGAGTTCAGTTTTCACAGTGGTACCTGCAGCAATGTAACGATTATCCAAACTTTGAAAGGAAGGTGCTTTGGACGGATGAGGCGTGCTTTACCAGGGAGAAGTGTTTTAATAGCCGAAACAGCCACATCTGGGATGTCGAAAATCCGCTTGCAATTTTTGTCAAGTCATACCAACACAAATTTAGTGTTAACATTTGGGCGGGTATTTTGGGCGAGTTTATACTAGGCCCTGTTCTACTTCCGCAATGTTTAAATGGTGCTTCTTATTTAGCATTTCATGAAAATGTCCTTCTGTTGTACTTAGAAGACATTCCTTTGGCAATTCGTAATGACATGTGGTTTCAACATGACGGCGCGCCGCCGCATTTTGCAGGACCTGTACGTCAACACTTAGATGCATTGTATCCTAACAGGTGGATTGGTCGAGGAGGCCCAATTCACTGGCCAACTCGGTCACCAGATAACAACCCATTGGATTTTTATCTCTGGGGAGCTGTCAAGGCCATTGTTTATGAGACTGAAGTAGAAACAGAGGAAGAACTTTTGTCTAGGATAATTTTACCTTTTGATGAAATTAGAGAAAGTTACAATTTTGGAAGACTCGCAAATTCAGTAACTCAGCGTTGTCGTGCCGGTATTGCAGTTGAGGGAGGACATTTTGAGCAGTTGCTGTAAACTGTAAGGGACCGTATTTTATGTTATTGTTGTTTATTGGAATACATTTTTACTATGGTTACTGTTGCGGGTTGATGCTTATTGTAAGTAAATCCCTGTTGGGTTTCAATGTTGCGACTAATAACGTCAAGTTGGAAATAAAAGTACTGTACAGTAATTTTGTTTTGTATCAGTGACAAAAGGGCTTTCAATGAGTAACAGCTTGTTTACCTATTGCAGCTTGCCGCGAGTTAGTGAGTTGATACACGTTACCAAATTGATTACAACTTATTTGAATAAGAAAAGAATTTTGCAGCAGAGAAGGTTAAGTTACAAACGATAGAATGGGTTTAATGTTCTTTTTTCCAAAAGTTTATTGTTTTTTTGTTTTATTGTTGCAAAATAGTAGCAAGGATATTGACGTTAATCGATAAAAATGTTGTGATGGAATAAAAGAAGCTTCTTTGCAATGAATAAATTAAGTTTGCAGAATTTTTTTTATGCCAGTAACTAAACGATTTTTGTACAAAAATTAAAGATTAATCTAGCAAGCAGATCAACTAATTAAAAAACAATTCCCATAAAAAAATCCTCTAGCCCCACCACCAACTTCCCGAAAAATGTCGCGGATTACCGATCAATTCCAATTACGAACAAACAGTCCGCCCTAGTGGCTTCTAAAAACAAGGAAATTCTAGTGCCTTGGCAGCGTAGTCAGTAAGACGGCAAACTCTCAATCTGAAGGTTGTGGGTTCGATCCCCACTTCCGAAGAGAGTTTTTCTTTTCGTTTTCTTTGGTGTTCGCATGCCTCGAGTACGCTTGGCAACAGCGCCTGTGGAAGGCTATTTGAATTCGCCCGCGCAGCGCTCTTACTGGCCAACTTTAGCTGTGTATAACTCAAAAACGGTACGACTTTTACTAAATTTTTTTTGTATTTATTTCGTTAGTGCAACGTCCCGAACACTGCCCTTACCCGCCGATGAGTGAATTTCTGACCACCCTGTGTATACTGAGAAGTCATTGTAAGAATATTGAGTTTTTTAAAAAGTTGTCTCCAAGAAGTACTTGGTTTTACCCTACACAGAAACCTAATAGATCTTTTCTGTGCTATGAAAACTTTTTTACTTTGTGAATAGTTTCCCCAAAAAATTATGCCATATGACATTACTGAATAGAAATATGAGGAGTACAACTGTTTCGTTAATTCTAGAACTGCTGTTAGAGAAAGTGTTCATATTTCAAAGGTGGCTCTACTTAACTTCTTCGGTAGTGAAGTGATACATCGGTGCCAGTAGAATTTCTCATCTATTTGAATACCAAGGAATATTATACTCTTTGTTTCTAAGATCGTATTATAGCTTACTTGTAAATCTGGCTGTGCATAAGTTTTTGTTTTAAACTTAATGTAATGTGTTTTCTCAAAATTTAATTTTAATGAATTTGCATTAAACCAATTTGCTACTTCACTAAGTACTTCATTTACATTAAATTCTAGATTACTGTTTGGTGTTTTTCTCGCTGTTAGGTTAGTGTCATCTTCAAATAAAACACTCTTAACTTTGTTAGATAAGTTTCCAGGAAGGTCATTGATGTATAACAAAAATAGGAGGGGTCCTAGGACAGAGCCTAGTGGAATTCCATGTTTTATTTTCTCCCAGTCTGATGAAGCATCTTTACTTATTTTATAATCAAAAACGGAAACTTTTTGCATTCGACTTTCCACATATGATTTAAACCATTTACCTGCTGTTCCATAAATACCAAAGTATTCCATTTTCTTCAAAAGTAATTAATGATTTACACAGTCAAATGCTTTTGCAAGATCACAAAATATTCCTACAGGGCTCATTTTATTATTCAGTTCCTCAAAAGTGTTTATTTAAAAATCAATAAATGGCCATTCCTATGGATGATCCTTTTTGTAACCCAAATTGTGAATTAGTGAGGGTATTATATTGTCTAACATGTTTTATTACTCTGCGATATATGATTTTTTCAAAAATCTTTGAAAATCCGGAAAGTAATGAAATGGGACGATAGTTATCTACACATGTTGCTTCTCCTTTTTTACAAACTGCGTATTTTAGTCTATTTGGAAACACACCTTGCATTAAGTATTCATTACAAATGTGGGTAAGTACATGATTGACACAATCTGAACATCTTTTCAGTAATTTACTTGAAATATTGTCATATCTGGAAGAATTTTTAGGTTTTAATTGTTTCATGAGTTTATTTATTTCTGAGACTGTTACTGGTGGCAATTGCATCTCCACAAATCTATTTGGGAAAGCAGTCTGAAGTCTTAGGGCACTATGTGGGGATTGCTTTTCTGTGCCTAATTTCTCTACAGCTGAAGTAAAATGTTTGTTAAATATTTCACAAACTTCCCCTACTTCACTATGCACTGATCCATTTTGTTCTATTTTTATGTCTTTAGAGTGGTTTACAGATTTTCCTGTTTCAGTTTTTATTATATTCCATATAGTTTTCATCTTATTGACTGAATTCTCTATTTTCTCAGATGTATACCTGTTCTTGGCCTTTCTTATTACATTTCTTAGTATTTTAGAATAAAGTTTATAATGAGCTTTCAGTGTATAATTGTCTGATTCTCTTAGTTTTAAGTAAAGGTCACTTTTTGTTTTACTAGATACTCTAATGCCCTTTATTATCCATCCCTTACCCAATTCACTGTTTGGAGTGTTGACAACTTTCCTTGTGTTGAAAACTTTCCTTTCTTTTTTGGAAAGTTCCTTCAAAATGTGTTAGAAATACATTAAGAAAGGAATCAAATTTTGCATTAATACCCTGTGCAGTGTACATTTCTAACCAGTGTTAATTATTTAAGGAATATATGAAATGTTTTATATTGTTTTCATTAACATTTCATCTATATAACCAGCTTTTCTTTATCTGTTTAACAGTGTTTCTGTACTTGATACATAACAGCTGTTCATCATGATCTGAGATACCATTTATTACTGGAAGTATGTTGTAATTACTGTACTGCGAAATATCCATAAAAATTATCAATTGCAGTCCTGCTATTGTTTTGAATTCTTGTAGGGAAATTTACAAATGCCATTAAGTTGAAGACAACATCAAGGCTTCCATATCTAGCCTCTCATTTCTGTGATTAAGAACGTCAACATTAAAATCTCCACTTAAAACTGTTTGTTATTTGTGAAACATAGTAGCAAAGACTCTAACTGAGATAAAAAAAACAGTCTAAACTTTCCTGAGGGGGCCCTGGAAATTACTATGACTGTGAGCTCTTCCTTACCATATTCCAGTTTTGTAACACACCATTCAAAGTGTTGTTCTATACAATACTTACTTACACCTACACTGTTGCATTGAATATTATTTTTAACAAATATGGCAATTCTCCCTTTCTCCATTTTACATCTACAGAAATGAGAGCTTAGTTTATAATTTGGGATGGACAATTGAGATATTCCTGTGCCAGACAAATGATGTTCAGATATGCACAAAACATCCACATTAAAATTTCTGGAATTTTTAATATCTTCTAGGCATAAGGTAATGCCATCAATTTTACCAAATATTCCTCTTTTATTTTGATGGAAAATGGTCTGAATACTTTGATTCAATTACTTTGAATTGTTTACTTTATTTGTACATACTGGTATGTCAGTTGGAATTTCTAATTTCAATAAGTTTTGATCAGCAGAGACATTAATTTCTTTTAGACATCTTAATACATCTATTTTATTTACCCTAAAAAAAGTCCACAACTTAACACCATTTATAACAGGAATACCTCTTTCACTCACCTGGCATCCCTTGGTCTCATCAGCAATAAGAAGCGAAAGCTTCCGTAACCTCTGAAATTCAGATGAAGTCCATGGCGAGTATAACTGGCCCTACCAATGCAGGCCACATCTATAAAACCAATGTGTGAATTTGCTGGCTGCCAGAGAACCCTTTCCAACGATGCATTTGTACGCCTAATTTTATGCCAGTTTAGCACAGAATTCAAACCACGTAAACTTTCTGCAACAAGCTGTGGCAGAGGCAAAGGTGGGATTAAGTGCCTTTGAGAAACCCAGCTAAAATTGGGATTTGAACTAGGCTTTAATCTTTAATAAAAAATCCAATTTTGATTTTTGTTGCAACTGCCATAAATTTTCAAAATGTTGATTAAGAGTGGCTCTTACTATTGAAAAAGTCTTAATTGTAGCAAAATAACTTAGCAAACTTTATTGAAAAACAGTAATGTGTATTAAACAATAGAGGGATACAATATTGTACGTTATCTTGTAATATTATTTAAATTAAATGGAGACTTGCTATTAGCAGACTGGAAAATTTGTGATAGTACTAGTCCGTTAAGGCACTGCAACAAATAAGTTTTAAATTTACAGGCCTACTAAATTGATATCAACGTTGGGCAAATTGATGGAGAGATTGATATGCAGTCACATCAGAAACGTTTCTGAAAGAAATTGATTTGTAAATTGGCATCATTGCTTTAAGCAATGTTATTTATGTAAATCTCAGTTACAGGACTATATGCAAGATATTTCAGATGAAATGGCAAAGGGAGGCCAGGTTGGTAGTGTTAAACAAGATGTTACCAAGACATGTGAGATTGAGCAATAAAATGTTGTTAAATAAGTAAAAACCATCGGGGTGTCTAGAAAAGTAATTCCTGGGTAAAGGAACGATTAAAAGGTAGAAAACAAAGCACTGGGGGATGAACTGCAATATTAGGAGATGTGCAAGTGAAAATAGAAGTACCACAGGGTAGTGTACCGCAGTAATTGTTGTTTCCTAATTCTAAGGTGTGATTGTGTTAATGATTTGCAGACTATATAATGGTAGATATATTAACTTGCAACAGCAATTGTACCTGTAAATACGGACAGTTAATTTGTTGTAAATTAATATGAATATAAACTTCAGTTCCTTAATGAATATAATTTTGATAAATCATAAATGCCAAATTATTAAATATGTGCAACATTGTTACAGGCCATTTTTTCCACAGTTGCTTAGTTAATTAGCTGTTTAAAAAATAATTCCAGTGCAACCGATTCTAATGCATTTATTGTTGTATCGATTTCACCCCTCATTGAGGCATTATATGTGTTAAAGTTTACAGGGTTTTACAAACTTATTGAATTACATCTTACATAATTCTAAACATTAATAATATTTTCTTTTTCTTATCTATGTACCTAGAGTAACACAAATACGTGTCCTGAAGTTGTTGATATAAAATATAATCTTCACGGGTGTTCAGCCGGATGGTGTCAAAGTAACACGACGTTTCGACAGCGAGCTCGGCTGTCTTCATCAGGTATCGGTGTCTGCTGGCTGTCGTAAGCTGGCTGTCACCGCGTCGACTGACTTAGCTCCTCGACGCACCTCCTTATCTACCTGCCCGCGTGGGGCGTCCGACCAATCAGAGCGCACCCGCCCCACCAGGGGGTGCCAGCGGTCCCGGTCGGCGACCTCCGACTAGTGCGAAGCAGGACACAACACACCGTCAGAGCGGCTAATGACACCAGTCGGGCGCCGCGGGTATCCGCGGACTAGCCATCGACCAATGAGGGGGGGGGGTGTCTCCCACCGGCCGGGACCGCTGGCACTCCCTGGTGGGGCGGGTGCGCTCTGATTGGTCGGACGCCCCACGCGGGCAGGTAGATCAGGAGGTGCGTCGAGGAGCTAAGTCAGTCAGACACCGATACCTGATGAAGACAGCCGAGCTTGCAGTCGAAATGTCGTGTTACTTTGACACCATCCGGCTGAACACCCGTGAAGATTATATTTCATCACTATGCCGGGAAAGTCTCCACTCACACGTTGTTGATATGGTTTATCCACCATGCCACGTTCAGAAGTAATTTTTATAGGTGTTAGGGGAGGATGAGATAATTTGAACAACTAGTCACACTGAATAAATATGTTTCAATTGATTCATATATTTTTCTTCTTCTTTCTGATAAGGCCTTCTGGGACCATGTTCCAATTTCAATTCTTCATCCTTTGTTGTTTTTTTTTTCCTTTCAATCTAATATTCCTCCATCATTTCACTGTTTCTTCCTTCTCTCCTCAGACCACTTTGGAGCAGATTTCTTTCCTCTTCTACCCTGAAATCCTTCCAAACTTAATACCTTTTTTCTAAAGTTAATATATTTTTTAATATAACTAGTAAACAATTTCTCACTTCTAAAATAGTTTTCTTTTAAGCACAATGCTAAAATTAAGTTATTTTTAACATAAAAAAAAATAGCAAAACCACATTATTAAGGACGAAAATTGGTTAACCATTATGCATTTCATAAAATTATATAGCTTGTAAAATTAATTCCTAACAATACCAGCAGCAACATTTATTAAAGTTTTGCTGTTATATGTTATTGATGATTAACAGGCACATGGAATCAGTGCTGCAGATGTGAAAAAACTTCAGGAAGCTGGTTTTCATACAGTAGAAGCTGTTGCATTTGCCCCAAAGAAACAGTTAATAGGAATAAAGGGAATAAGTGAGGCAAAAGCTGACAAACTCTTGGTAAGTATAATATGCAAAAATTGCTGCTTATATTTGGTGATAGATTTTGTCCTAATTCTTAAATACCTCAATATTGTACAGCATTTATCAAGGTAGAGGCTGAAAGTAGAGATAACGGGTTGGAGGAAATTGAGAAGGAAGGGTGGGAGCTGGTAACAGGTCATAGGAGAAATATAGTTAACAGGATGAAGAACCCAGACACTTCAGTAATTGTGGGGGGAAATAGGTTTGACCTGTTGCCAGAGTCAGGAGGAGAAGAGCCTCATGTAGACATAGGAGTAGGTAAGATGCAGTAGGCCTTTATGAATAAGGGCGTGCAAGGCAAGAATAGGAAGAAAAGGGTTCTGCTGCTAGGTAGTAGCCGTGGGAGAGGTTTAGGCCCTCTTCTGCAGGATCAGTTAGATACAGGTTACCAGGTCACAAGTTTTTTCAAACCTAGTGCAACATTAGCTCAGGTAATAAAGGATATAGGTTCAATTTGTAGGAGTTTCCCTAAGGACGATACAGTAGTGATAGTGGGAGGGGCGGGGAATAGTATTGATAGAAACACGAGTTATAGTATAGAGAGTGACCTGAGGTAGGTGGTGAAGGAGGCACAGCACACCAGAGTGGAGCTCATGCAGGTCCTAAGACGCCATGACCGGCCACAATTGAACTCCGCTGTGAGGCGTGTAAATGTGGAAACGGAAGTGCTACTTGGGAAAGGCATTAGTTCTGTTTTGGGGGTTGTGCCTGTAAACACCATAGGTAGGTGGGGTTTCACTAGCCATGGCCTACACCTAAATAGAACGGGGAAGGGAGTACTTTCTGAGTTGTTAGCTAAAGCAGTAATGGAGCCCATTTCCAGTGATGATGGGGTCAGGACTGTGCCTTTTTTAGGTTAGGGGCTGCTGGTGAAGGGATGGAAATAGATGATCAAAGTGATACTGATTGTAGATCCACTACGAGAAAAATCATAGATGTTAAAGAAATAAATGAAGTTGCTGAAACAATAACTGGCTGGGGTAAATCTGGGAAAGAGGAGATAAATGCTGAAAATATAAAGCCGGTAATAAGGGTGTTAATGGTAAACTGTAGAAGTATAATGAAAAAAGTAATCGAATTTGCAAACTTAATAGAGATACGCGAACCACAAGTAATAATTGGGGTAGAGAGTTGGTTAAAAGAAGATGTACTAGACAGTGAGGTTTTTCCTGATGGTTACAGAGTGTACCGCAGAGATAGAGGAGCAATTGGTGGAGGAATCTTCATACTAGTTAGCAAAAACTACAACAGTTCACTGGCATTCGTAGATCAAGACCATGAGTTACTTGGGGTAGATTTCTGGGGTAGTAAAAAAGAAAATATCAGGGTGTTGGCTGCTTACCGCAGTGGAAGGATGACAGATGAAGATGAGGCTCTTGGGGAGAAATTAAATTCCTACTCAGATTTCAGAGGTGAGAATAGAATGGTCATTATTGGTGGGGATTTAAATTTACCAGGTGTAAACTGGGAAGGAAATAAGATTAATAACACACGGGAACAAAGATTTGCACATACCTTAATAAGGGAAGGAGGATTTACACAAGTGGTAGACCAAAACACTAGGGGGCAAAATATTTTGGATATATTCCTAATAAAGCCCGTTGATAACCTCGTGGGGTGTCAAGTAACGGAAGGAATAAGTGATCATGACGCAGTTATGGATATTAGAGGATTCAGTGAACCAGCAGCCAAAACTGAAGGGGGAAATAGGTACAATTATAAAAAGGCACAGATTTCAAATTTGAAGAGATATTTCAGAGAACGCTTCAGCAAATGGAAGGAAGGCACAAGTACAATAGAGTCAAGGTGGGAAGAGTTCAAGGAGATAATAAGAAAGGGGGAAGAAAAATTCATTCCAAAGCAGAATCTAAAGAGAAGTAGAGAACCTGTGTACTGTAATAGGGAAGTGAGAAGGTTAAAGAGGTTGGTATGAAGAGAACATAACAAAGTTAAGAGACAGCAGGGTAGTAGGGAATATTTGAAAAAACTAAACAAGGACTTAATAACAGCAAAGAAAGTGGCTAAAGATGGGTTTATGAAGAGTATTGTCAGTGCAGGAGGACCACTGACTGATGCATCTAGAAATTTCTATGGCTATATCAGGAAACTGAGGGGAAGGGAGGGTGTAGAGATGCTCATAGATAAGGATGGGGAAGTAGTTACTGAGGATTTGAAAAAGGCAGAGATTTTAAGTAACTGGTTTAGTGAGAGCATTAGGGACAATGAATCAGAAACGGGAAGGTCTAATTCGGAGAACGAGCTTAACAATACGATTAGAAATGAAGATACTAAAAAATTTGAAATTCATCCTGAAGAAATCATGAAGGAAATAAGCAAGCTGAAAAAACATAAGGGGGCTGATGCAGATAATATTACTACAGATATCTTAAAGGTAGCCGGATGTGACATTGTACCTTATCTTGAAATATTATTTAAATTGAGTCTGGATACTTCTTGCTTACCACAAGACTGGAAAAGTGCGATAGTAGTACCGGTACATAAAGGAGTGGTGAGAAATAGAGTAAGAAATTACAGGCCAATCAGTTTGACTTCAGTGATAGGTAAATTAATGGAAAGATTGATATCCAACCACATCAAGAAAATATGTGAGGAACGTAAGTGGTTTTCAAGTAGGCAACATGGGTTCAGGCAAGGATATTCATGCGAATCTCAGTTGGTGGGATATATGCAAGATATTTCAGATGAAATGGACAAGGTAGGTCAATTTGATAGTGTAGCACTAGAACTTTGAAATTTGTTTGACAGAGTAAGCCACAAAATGGTAGTAAATAAGGTAAAAACTATTGGAGTGGATGAGAAAGTGATTTTCTGGGTAGAAGAATTTTTAAAAGGTAGAAAACAAAGTTAGGGTAGGAAATGCCGTATCAAAGGAAGTGGAAGTAAAAATGGGAGTGCCGCAGGGTTGAGTATTGGGACCATTGCTATTCACTATTCTAATGAATAATTGTGTTGATTGTTTACTATCTGAAATTAGATTCTTTGCAGATGACATAACGCTGTATAAAAGGATCAAAACGATAGAGGACTGTAAACAATTGCAGGGTGATCTGGACAGGATATTTAGTTGGGTTGGTAAACATGGGATGAAGATAAATGCAAAGAAGAGTCAGCTAATTAGATACACAAATAAAAAACAATAGGTTAATTATGAATATAAGGTGGGGAAAGAATTGCTTGCTGAAGACTTGAAATGTAAATATCTTGGCATTACATTTGATAACAAGCTTAACTGGGCAGGACACATTGGACAGGTGGTAGGAAAAGGTTTCAAAATTCTGCACTTGTTGGAGAGAGTGATGAGGGGATGCACGAGAGAAGTAAAGGAATTGGGTTACAAAACTTTGGTCAGACCATTGCTCGAATATGGTAGTGTAGTTTGGGACCCACATTTTGAGTATCAAATACAGTAGTTGGAGAAGGTGCAAAGAAGGGCTGCTAGTTTTGTTTCTAGAAATTATCGCAGAATGCAATCAGTGACAGATATGATTAAAGGACCTGGAATGGGATTCATTGCAAGACAGGAGGAGGATGAGGACGGTAATGGGAGTGTACAGGGCGTAAACTGGCGATGAGGCATGGAAAGATATTGCAGTAGGTATGAAAAGTAGTTCATGGAATTGAAAAGATGACCATGACCACAAACTGGCACTCAATTTCAGGCACAAGGGTGTGGGAAGATTTTCTTTTTTAGGTAAGGGTGTCAGGGATTGGAATGAGTTACGAAGGGGAATGATGAATAACCTACCGAAAACGTTTAAAAAATTTAAAGTTAAAATTTGTAGAGGGCAAATGTTGGTGAGTGTCGGATAGGGGGAAGATGGGTGTGTAGGGAAATTGCCACCGGAGCGTGTGCTGCATTGCAATTAAGTTAAATTAAAGTAAACAAGAGTTGTGGAGTTGGCATGGACAGTAATTGGGATGTGTAAATTTTTGGGAGTAAACTGTTTACCTGTGACCATTCATACTGAGAAATAACTGGTTTTTACAGAGACTTGATTTAAGAACTTGGACACTGGAGGAGTAGGTATGGAAAGTGGTTTGTGGAATAGTTGGCATAGGCTATGATAGGGTTAGTTTTACCAGTAATGTGCTTACTATAATTTGTTGTTGGTGGATGCTTTTTCATATTTTGCAGTGAGACCTAGTACAAGGAAAGGATCTATGGTGTAGTTTAGAAGCATTACAGGTTTGGTATTTGTGGACAAGTATATTTTTGAAGTTGGTTATTATGCTGTTAGATCATCAGCAGTTTTGTGCGAATGATAGTGGGGTGAATGCAACAATCTTCTGGGTAAGATCTGAGACGGACATAGCCACACCATGGCTTCAGTTCAGGAATTCCATAGTAAGAGAGATATGGAACATCATGATAATGGTTGGTTTTTGGTTGTGCATGGTGGGAATTTTTGTGTGCTTGACTTATAATGGCTGAGAATATCTGTTTGCCAATTATGGGGGATAATTGTTTGATTGTTGGAGTATGTGATGTGGGATTCTAAATAGAGCAGATTGTACTGTCTCTGATTGCTGGGCTATACAGTGGACAATGTTTTGTGTGATGTAACAGCTATAAATTTGTGTTGATGTATTGTTTTTTATAACAACAGCTCTACTTCCTTCAACTTTGGTAAGTGCTGTGCTTACTTTATCTTTCCTTTCGATACTAATAGTTACTCGTGACTTTTCTCCTGTTCCTTTATTTCTGGAATAGGTGCTAAGATTGGATATGTTTGAGATTTAAGTACCGAGCATGGTGGGTGAGCGGTAACACTTATATGTGGGAGGATGCGGGTTTGAATCTCTGTCCGGGAATCCAGATTTGTGTTTTCCATGGTTTCCCCAAATCACTTCAGGTGAATGCCAGGATGTTTCCTTTAAAAAGGCCACGGCCAAATTCCTTTCCATTCCTTGCCCCCAAGTTTCCTCACCTCTAATAACTTTGACGAGGTGTAAAGTCGTAAGTTAAAAAAAAAAAAAATAAATAAAAAAAAAATTAAGTGGGTATGCAGACTTCTGTGGTCATTGTCGATGTTATTGTGGTTGACCGGGTGGAACTGTGGCAATTTATTGAAACCTGACGTTTCATCCTTCATTCTGTGACTTTCTTCATACGAAAACCACAGAATGATGACTGAAATGTCAGGTTTCGATGAATTGACACAGTTCCACCCAGACAACCATGATAACATGTTTGAAATTTGTTTGTATTTCTGTCTTCTGTGGCTACAGCGTGAATAAAATTTCCGATTTTACAGGCTGAAGCTTCTAAGTTGGTGCCCATGGGGTTTACCACAGCAACAGAATTTCATCAAAAACGTTCTGAAATTATACAACTAACAACTGGTTCGAAAGAACTTGATAAACTTCTTGGTGGAGGAATAGAAACTGGATCCATAACAGAAATATTTGGAGAGTTTCGAACAGGAAAAACACAGCTCTGTCACACTTTAGCCGTCACATGTCAGGTGAGTTTCATTGCATACTTCCTGATCATCCATTCAAAGAGTGATTGTGAGAGGAATAATCATATTGGAATGGTTAAAAGATTTTTTTGGAAAGTAAATGGTACAGCAACTATATATGTTGATTTTTTTTTTATGTATAGTGTAGAAAATCAAAACCTTATTGACAACCCTCCAAACTATTGAATACAGATAATTCTAATTTCACTTGATGCATGCAGATAGTATCCTCTATGAATTGTACTTTTGCTAAAGATGTCTCCTTTAATCTAGAGCAGTGGTTCCCAAACTCATTATGCCAATGGACCCGTTCTTATAGCAAAATCCTGACCAAGGACCCCCAAGTTAAATAGTCTACATAACTGCGCAATAGAAAAATTATAATTTAATTTTGGTGCCTTGAATGATAAATAGTGTCATAAAAATAAAATGTAAATTAAACATGTTGATTTTTAAAGTTGTAGTTTCTGAAATTATAGCTTTTCTTTAAAATATAAAAACATTTTTTTGCAATTAGATAGGTGAACATGCTGAGGGTGATATGAGATTATTTGTGTTAGTCTCTATATTTGTGAGTAACATTCGCAAGTGTCCACGAGCACTAATTTCCAGTCTATTTCTTCTCGTCATGAAGAGGCTCATAACTTCATTAATCCACATTATACTAAATAGGAAGACAATCAACAACTTCTGTACAGTGATGCATAATGCAGGATATAAAATTGGTTCTTTTTCTAATCAGAATTTATTGTATCCTATATCAAACTTTGGATTCATCTCCTCATTTGTGGATAATTCAGTTGATTGTTCCTGCATTAATATGGATTTATCTGAGATTGTGGGTCTACTTGGAAAAGTGACAAACACCTAACTGAAGATAACCATGTGTAGAATGACTTCAAATCTTTGACTGAGGTCGGAATGAAGAGCTGTTAAGTGTTGACAGTAATCAGGCAAATCTTTATCTTATTTTTGCAATTCTGAAAGGTTTATACACTGAAAACATTCTCCTCTTCCCACATTTTGTTCGTATAGAAAAGTTGTGCACCAAATACAAATATTATGCTTTCAGCTTTGAATAATTTAATTAAACACTTTGTAGCTTCAAATTTGTTTTGTTAAATTTTGAAACATAAATCAGTCTAATAAGCTGTCATTTTTTGAATTAATTAAATTGAACCAAAAATTATTGTCTTTACTTTTCAGGACTTCCAACAGTGAATCAAAGAATGTATAAAATCTATCCATATATGCACTTTCATATAAGCAGTGAACTACCGTGTTAAGTATCAATAATCTTCATAATTTTCCCAACAAAGCCGAGCAAATAATCTCGTATTTAAAGCATTCTTTTTAATTGTATTAACTTCTTTAGTGACATAATCTAGTGAGTCAGGCAAGCACTCACTAAAATTTTTGCCCACTAAGTGTTGATGATGAATGATAAAATGTGCAGATAATACATTCTGTATAGCTTGTTTTAAGGATGCCAGAAATCCTATACTGGAGCACCATTAGTAGCAACAGAGAGGATATTACTAAAGAGTATAGCTTTTACTTCAAAAAATCTTTTTAATTCATTAATTATTTTTTCAACTTCCGTATCAATATTTAAACGTTTAGCAAACAACAATTCCTGTAAAACTTTTTTCTTTTAAAAATCTCTCATTAGCTAAAAGTTAATCTCCATCTCTTGATAAAGTTGACTATTCAAGCTACATAGAGAATTCAGATGATTTTAAGTATTAAAATAAAGAATTTTCTGCACACTTAAACATTTCATCAAATTTTCTTTGTACTGTATTATAACTCAGTGGAATTCTGACAGTTAGTACAATAAATTCTTTAGAGAATTGTGTGGAGCTTTGCGAACTTAACAATTAAGAAATGTTTTAAGAAGCATGCAGTCCATTGCCATCTAGCTCAGATATTGTCACCAAGAGTTGCCGCAATTGCAATGTTTTCAAATATTTTTGTTTGCATGTTTGTTTTTTAAGTTAAATCTTTATCTCTCTTGTCACTATGGATTTTTGTCAAATGTTCCTTAAGTTTAAAAGGGTTCATTGATTCATTTGACAGTTTTATGGCATTGAAAGCATATAAATGATATTGTTTGGTATTGACTTAAATCCATAGTTTAAATATTCAAAACTATATTGTTACATTTTTTCTTGTTCTGTTAACTGCAATAAAAGGTCATAAATTTAAGCTATAAGAAAATGAGAATGCCACAAAGTTATGCTCAGATCAATTAATTATTTAAGATACAAGCATAAAATTTTAAGAAGTTCCACATATTGTATAGGTACAAATTTTTTAGTATTTTAATTAATTATTTTCATAAAAATATGTTCCTAAATTATCATCAAATAAATTAATAAATCACAAAATATAAAATTGTTAAATATTATTTAGTAAAACTGTTTTATTAATTAATTTTAAAAAGAGTATAACTCTGCTTTGATAAATATAATATACTTAAAGATATCAACTGTATTTGAAGATACTTAATGTTTGCTATCTTCATAACAATTCAAAAAATGATGCTGATGTTGTTCATAACTGTGAAAATTTGTTGCGTGAACTTCACATTTCACACAAAGTAGAATGAAACTGTTCATTAGATGCAGAAGTGTAACAGAGGGGTAAGGGAGGGGTAAAATTTTCTTTTTTGTGTAAGGGACTCAGGGATGTAAATAAATTACGAAGAAGAATGATAAGTAATGTACTAAAAATGCTAAAAGAATTTAAAATTTGTAAAGGTCAGAAGTAAGGTGGGGAAATTTAAATTAAATTAAACTGTAAGATAGAGCTGTACTTTTCAACATAATTACAAAAACAAATTAAGAAACAATCCACGAAACAAACCAAAAAATGAGTAAGTTTAGGAGTTATCTGGTTCAGATTCATGTCCACATTGAACAATCTTTTTTTTTTAAAACGAGTCTGAGAAAAAGACTTGGAACACCACACCAGATTCACCGCAACAATGAATGAGACAGCCCTGGCACAGGTGACACACACTTGGGATTCAACCCAGATGCAAAGTGTCTACTAAAAGAGCTGCAGTGTGTACTAGGCTGCAAATGCTTTAGGCCTTGGAAGTATTGAAACAACAAGTGACTGTAGCAGAGCTATTGCCTATAAGAAATCAAGAAGAGAACAAAATCCAATTGATAATGAATTCTTAAATTTCACCACCATTAGGTATTTATTCTAATCTGCCAAACACAGTTAACAAACAGCAGTGATGAGGAAGATAACATAATAAAGAAAATCATGATGTGGAAATCATTATTAAATGAATATAATAAAGAAAACCATTTGTACCTAACCGAGAACCCTCTACTGTGATGGACGAACCCACTTCGAAATTGATTAGGAGGCGACAAAGCATCTAAACTGTTATTTATTAAATATTATTTGCCACTTACAACCTATGACTATTAGATGACTGTAGCTTCACTAATAAATAAATTTTATTAACTAAGCAAATTTAGCCATATATTTTTTTAATTATCTAATCTGTTTTCTGTTGGGGTAATTATCTAGTGGTGGTTTTTACGAGCACCTAGTTTAGTTTGCCTAGTTTTATAATTGATTTAATTTGATTTTATCAAAGAAGTATGTAGTTCGTTCCTTTTTTTTTTTTGCCTCTGGTTTTACGCCTTGTCAAGGTCATTAGAGGCGGGATTGGACTGGGGACAAGGAACGGAAAGGAAGCATCACAGCCTTCGCTTGGAGTGATTTAGGGAAACCATGGAAACCCAAATCTGTCCTCCCAAATGCGAGGCCAGAACGAGTTCTTTCCTACTTGTTCCTAACCTAAAGACTGTTTATTAGGAGCATACTTTTATGCTTAGTTTCTTAAACATTGAATTATAAATTTGTTTTTGTACCTCCACATTTGTTGCTATCGAATCTCCTCTTCCACAGCGGTAAACCTTTGAATCTCCACATCTGCATTCACATCCGCTCATAACAGGGTCTCATAACATTTTGTCCCTGCTCAAGCATGAGACTATTTTTACAAGAATTACTTTTGTGGGATCTCATTTCTTTTTGCAAGTTGATTGCTTATTCTGAGTTATCACTCAAATGTAACAATTCCATTTGAAAATCAGTGGATAAGAGCATTCAAAATTGAAGGCATCAGTATATGTTTGCCAACAATGCACATGATCATACACTCTGCAAACAATGGGTGTGCCTCATGGTCTATCAGATTTGATTATCAACATAAGGTAAATAACGAGTAACTTCCAAACTAAGCAGGAACAACACAAAATTTAAGATGTTGGTTAAGCTAACTGATCTTTGTGCATAAAAGAAATTTCAGGCATATAGCCTCATTCAGAGCAATGCAATTAACCTGTAAATATGTGCCAAAATTTTTCACATTTTGGGTTTCCATTGAATAAATATGGGAAAGTCCCAAATATTAAACTTTGATTATGTATGTATTCTTATGATTATGTCTTTATGTGTACTAAATTACCTGTTTCTAGGACCATGGTTAATGCAGTGGATCTTTGATGTCTGAGTGTAATAGTTGGAAAAAAAAAAATGATTGTCAGTAACTTCCAAAGTAAGGAGAGGAAGGAAGTAAAATTTAACACATTAATTAAACTCTGTAAGCTCCATCTATAATGAAAATCTGAGGCATATTAAGATATTAGAGTAGAAAGCGATTTCACAATTGAAGTAGATAAGGCATATTTATGAATTTGAAACTTATAATGTGGGGGTAAAACTTTATCTGTGTACCAAATTTCGGCTCTCTACAACTATGGGAAATACCTTAGAGTTTTGATGAACATCAGTCAATGAGTGATTTTATGTGTGTATCACAGTAAGCGAAATTTGAATATGAATCACATCCAAACTGAGAATAGGAATGAAAAAGGTTAGTATGTTTGCTAAGATTGCTGATACCTATGTGTAATAGAAATTTGATACAAGTAGCATTAATAAAACTGTAGAAATTGAGGTACAAAAATGGTGCAAATTGCATGAAAAGGATAGGCAGTGCCACCATTGACTCGACTTGACAGGTACACTGCTGTGCACCCAGATTAAGGTTTAGATCACAGTACTGTAAAATGTTTTCTTGTTTGTCTGTTTCTGACCCTCTAGTCTTCATACTTGGTAAGTGGTGGGTTTATTTTCCTTATCCTTCCGTATTTTTATGTATATAATAAATTTGACAAGTTTAAAAATAAATATGATGTACACAAAAAAATATTGCCTTAAATTAGCCATGATGTAATGGCGGTTTTTGCCACTACGTGTTTGTCAGGAATGGCTAGTGGTGTTAGGCTGAGACACTAATCCGACGTGGACTTACTAGTTAGGATGACTCTCTGGATTACTGCTCCTCTGGCGTCCCTCCAGGTCTGGATGCTGCACTGGTTCTGCTAGTGATAGATACTCTATAGCTTGTGCGACTAACAGTGGACAAGGGAGCTATCAGTGAATGAACAAGTCTCCACAACTCTCCTGTTTATTAATTGCTAGTAGTAGTAATTACAGCTCTAACGACTCCCCTCCAACCGAACTCCATAGCTCCACATAGGCCAATCGGGAAATCTACACTTACAGACATCTCTAGGTGTTCTGGGCAGTAAGGCAGGCTAGGCACACGGTGGCTGGCGGTTCCCGGTTCGGCGCTCAGACGGACATAGTCGCGGCAACAATTACTCTTGCGACTGACTGCCTCGCCTGACCTTTGGTCGGCTTATTTATCCCCCGTTAGTCACACGTACCCACAGCATGATCACTTATCTAGGCTTACCAGCCAGGCAATGACGTCAATGTTAGATCCATATTCTCGAACATTTGGCACGTGAGAGCAGTTCACGTTTTACTGTCGTCAGCCAGTAACCTAATACTTCCATCAATTTCTCGAAGCTTCTTACGCGTGACTGCTTGTGTGAATGACCAGCCAATTTGCTGAAGCGCTGAGCGAGCGTAACCTACTTGCCACGCTCCGGCCAACGCCCGTCACTGCCCATGCTTGCGCCTGCCTCAACTCAATACAACGATTTTATCTATACTATAATTAGCCTATTACAATGAAATGAATCAATTAAATGTATCTTCAACTACCAAAATTTTGTACAAATTGAATAAGGGACTTAAGCTCAGGAAGTGTATTAGAGTGAATAATAATGGAAGTGAATTTGTCTTACTATTTGAGAGGTAATCCAACGTTCATGAAGGACCAAAAACTGTGCAGTTTGAAGGAGGAAGAAAAGGAAGAAGAAAAGAGTGAATCATCATGTACTTACATGTTTGGCACCAACAACTGCAAATAATTTCCTACTCTTATTTCTTACTAACATCTTTGCCAAGCAAACAAGTGTGTTTTATTGAATGCTTCTTCAAAATTGAAGAATGCCACTTTTACCTATCACACTTAAACTACTTGTGCAGAATTCTTGCCATACCTATGCTTTTTTTTTTTTTTTTTTGAGACAGAGAGAGAATGTTTGCATTTCATAATTCTCAACTTTTCAATTAAGTGTTTCCAGGACTTCACTAAAAGATTGAATATACCTAAGTACATCAGGATTTCATTAAGTTTACTTTATTTGATAATGGATATACTTGTTCCATTATCCAGTCATTGAATAAGCTATTTTGCCTTTAATGTGCTGTACTGTCTGTGGTTCATATATCAGATAAACAGGAAATATGATTAATGGTATTGCACTCTGAATGTTCTGATGGTTACAGAATATTAAATGTGAAATCAGTTCTGGTCTAAGTATTTAAATAAGTAAGTTGGTGAAGACAACAGCTTATTAATAGTCTTTTAAAGGCTGTCATCCAACACCAGGTTGAGAATATATGAATGTTTTATTGCAATAATAAGTCCACAAATTGTAATGATTGCTTTAGTTGAGCGTAATTTGTTTCTCAAAGGTTCACTCTGACACTGCCATTACATTTTAAATTTGACCACATCAGGAAAAATCAATACTATTGAAAAATGCAGGTTTATGTTCGGAAAGTAAACAGGATTGCATCGTTTGTTCATTCGCAACTTCTTTTTAGGTTGTAAAACTGATGGACTATCCCCAAATTTATTAAAGGATCATCATTTCAAGTGTCTGAATATGGCTGCTCAACTAGCTTCTCAACGAATCATACTGACCACCATAGTTGCATTTTCACTAAATTGACTGATACTTGCTTATTACGAGATCTAACTGGTGGCTGCCTGATCGTCTAGGTGTTCTTTGGTTTTAAAGAATTGTTCCATCACTGCCACTCCTTGACTCCCCCACAGAGCGTGGTGGTGTAACGACTAGCATTCTGGCCTCACATTCGGGAGGACGGCGGTTCAAATTCCCATCCGGGCATCCAGATTTGGGTTTTCCATGGTTTCCCAAATCACTCCAGGCAAATGTCGGGATGCTTCCTTCAAAAAGGCCATGGTCAATTTCCTTCCCATTCCTTGTCCCCCATCCTTTCCTGTCTCTAAAGACCTCGCTGTTAGAGAGACGTTAAGCAGATTTAAAAAAAATTGACTCCCACTTCTTCACCCCTCACAATATCTTCAGCTTTTGACAACACTGTATGGAAAATCTAATTGATTCAAATATTGACTAAACACTTCCATTACCACAAGGTGTGGCAATTTCACTACTTAAATAGTTTACTTACTTTTGTCAAGACATAAACATCCCACAATTTATGCAGTTATGTTCCACGTATATAACAAATATTCCACATTTGTTTAATACTATTGCTTTTCCCAACATATCACTAACTCTGCAAACTTTTTCTGATGGAGCCTCATTCTCAGTTACCAGCAAACCCCATATTAAAATTTCCAAATACTATACAATGTTCCAAATTATTAATAAAATAACGTACAGGGGCGGATCAAATATAAACAATCCTTTTTAAACTGCACGCCAGTCGGTGGCAAGAGGGGTTTGAAACGGCTTAAATAATGGAGGGGGTGGGAGTATATGGATGGCAGTTATAACGTTGGCACATTGTTACTGAGAATAAGTAAAAATGATGCAATCATGGTGCGTGAGAGAGAGGCTTTCCACACAGTTGTACACAAAGTATTATTATTAAGTTTCTGTTCAATGAAAATGTTAATGCTGATGAATTTCAGTGCCGTTTGCTCCCACAATTCAGGAAGAGAACCCTTTCATAGGCTTTGGTAAAACAGTGGTGTAACAGATTTAGGAAAGAATGGGCGCGTGTTATAAACATTGCCCACAGGCACCGTCCTCACACCAGCAGCACACCACAGAACACTGAAGCATTTGAAGACCTCATGGAAGGCAATCGGCACATCCTAAAAATCTTGGGAACCCGTATCTGCTATCAGTCATTCGCAATGAGTGGGATTCTGAAAGGTATCTGCTCAATGGGATCCAAAGTTGCTGAAGGTTGAGCAGAAAGTTATGCAGTTTGAATTTTCTTGAAGGCTACTCAAGAGGTACAAGGGGGAAGAGAATATTAATTTTTTTTAAAAAATTATCACATACAATGAGACTTGGGTCTATCGTTAACACACACAAACACACACACAAAAGTGGCCGAGATGCATTGGGCTGTCCAAGAACATCCGCTCTACAGACCAGACCTGTCACCAAGTGACTTTCATTTGTTGTTTGGGCTATTCAGGGAATCCACAACAAACGTGGAGGTGCAGCAGTTACTGGGCAATTGGTTTGAAACATGTGCGCAAACTTTTTGTGATATTGGAATTAAAAAAAATACAAGACAATTGGAGAAATTGCATAGATATGCTAGGAAACTAGGTAAGGAAGAGAATGTAAATTAGACTTTATTTTTATATTTTTTTATTCATATATATATATATATATTTCCATTGGCGGTGGTAGCTAGTTTCTCCGATAGTGTGCGTTGGAAAATGTGTTTCTTTTCAGTGAGATTGATTATATTTACTGATGTTTTATTGGTTCCTTTTATTAGCTTTCGCCTTTCCTGTTTTATGCAGATACTAAGTTTCGCTTGGACCAGCCTGTGATCACTTCCGGTGTTGAATTGATTTAGAACAGTGACGTCTTGAACAAAATGTCGGCTATTGGACAGAATGTAGTCTATTTCATTTTTAGTTTTATGATCTGGACTTCTCCATGTCCACTTTCGACTTTGATGTTTTTTAACTATTAACACATTAGCCATAGAAATTGCAGGAACGGTTAAAACCACCAAATTAAGTAAAATTAGCAATGATACAAGAACTCTCCTGAATAAACGGAGGAATATGAAAGTAAAACCTGAAAAAAACCTAATTGAATATGCTGAACTGTGCAAGACCATTAGAAAAGAAATAACAGCTGATATCAAGAAATATAACGAAAACCTGGTCAGATCAGTTATAGAGAACAAGAAAGGCTATAAGAAAGCAAAACAAAGATTATTGATAGGAAAGAAACAAATAATTGCTTTAGATGATGATAATGAGCGTATTACAGACAAAACGGCAGTATTGGTTCATATCAGGAACTTCTATCAGTCCTTATACAGCAAGCAAGATGAAAATCCTTTAATGACATCAAGCCCATACTCACCAATTCCTGAAGTCCTCCCATATGAAGTTAGAAGGGCAGTGAATGAAATGAAAAAAGGATCAGCTAGTGGTTATGACGGACTGTCTATTGACGTACTCCAATTGACTGGAGAAGAAACCTACAGACACCTAGCTAAGGTGTTTTCACAATGCCTCGAAGAGAGAAATATCCCATCTAGCTGGAACAAAGCAATGATTGTGTTGCTACACAAAAGGGCAGTCGTTACAATATTAAAAACTACCGCCCCATCAGCCTCCTTCATATCATATACAAAGTGTTTACAATGGTCATCAATAACCGCATCAGTTCCACCTTGGACACAGCGCAACCAATTGAACAGGCTGGCTTTAGGTCAGGATTCAGCACAGTAGATCACATCCAAGTCATCCACGAAGTAATAAGTCGAGCAAATGAATACCAGATGCCCCTCTGTTTGGCCTTTATCAATTTTGAAAAAGCTTTTGATTCAGTCCATCACTCAGCAATCATGCAAGCCCTTTTAGAACAAGGAGTCAATCCCGGCTATATCGACTTACTGTACAACATCTACACCACTTCCACTGCCTTTGTCAACATGGCTGAAGTCACCAAAGAGTTTCCAGTAGAAAGAGGGGTAAAACAAGGAGACTCTATATCCCCCAAGCTATTCACATCAGTCCTAGAGTTGGCAATGTCAAAAATCCAATGGCAAAACCGAGGTTTGAGAATAAATGGAAGAAGTCTCAACAACTTAAGATTCGCTGATGATATAGTTTTACTCTCAAACAGTCTGGAAGAGCTCAAAGAACTGATAAATGGACTAGAGGCCTTAAAATAAATATATCAAAAAGCAAAATCATGCAGAAAAAGATAAAGAAAAGGCACACATGAAAGATTCTGGTATTGAGTCCATAGATCAGTACATCTATCTTGGCCAACTGATCAATATGAATGGTGACTCAAAGCCTGAGATCTACAGACGGATAAAGCTGGGCTGGAGAGCATACGGAAGAAATTCCATAGTTTTTAAATCGAACATGCCAGTACATCTTAAGAAACAGGTATTTGAACAATGTGTATTACCGGTCCTCACATATGCCTGCCAGACTTGGACCCTAAATAGACACACGAAGCAAAAACTGAGAACTGCCCAGCAAAGTATGGAAAGAGCAATGCTAGGGTTTACAAGAAGAGACAGGAAAAGGGCCATGCACATCCGTTCAATAACTAAAGTAACAGACATCTTAAAAAGAGTCATGACCCAAAAATGGCAATGGGCCGGTCATGTTGCTCGCAAAAGAGATGAAAGATGGACTACGATAGTGCTGGATTGGATACCGAGAAACCTGAAAAGAGCAAGAGGAAGACCCCTGGATCGCTGGGATAAGGATATATGTCGAGTTACAGGTGTGAACTGGAAGAGGGTGGCTCAGGATCGATCGGCCTGGAAAGAACTACAGCAAAACTATGTAGAATTAAATTCTAATACATAGCTCACCAGGCTTAAAGAGGCTACATCCTGAAAAAAGGATCGATATAGCTGCAATAATAATAATATATATATATATTGCAAAAGTCTTGTTTATATTGATTTACCCTCTTATTAAGGCCCTCTTCACACTGCACAATTCCGAAGCGATGTGACTGAGACTTGAGTATCATCAATTTGCGCTGCCTGTGACTATGATGCCCACAGCCAACCTGAGTATACTGTGAAGCGATACAGTCTCTTCAATCTGCCTGTAGCTGTGGTAAGCATCATTCTAATAATCATCCCTGCTGTGGTTGCTAACAGAGTTTTTCATCATGTCATGTGATGATGTCATTGTCATCTATTCTTACAACTATTATAGATAAAAGAAAAATCCGAAGAATGTATTGCCATTCATAAATCGTGCTTACAAGAGAAAAAGAGGGGAAAAACGTAAAGGAGGTAAATAAACAATTAAAAAAAAGATATCGATCACTTATGAATTTTTGAAGTTAATACTAATGATAAGAAGTAATAAAATATAAATAAATGTGCAAGGTTTTTAACATACTGTTAATTAATTAAATTGGTTTTCTTGATGTTACACCACGCATGCCCAACAAGAGTTGATATTTATTACGGAAGAAAGCATTCTCTCAATACAGTTATAACTTCCTGAATTTCTTTATCAAATGACAGGTTGCAACTGTACAAATGACTCACAAAAAATAAACGTATCTTCCATTTTTATAATACTATTCATTTTTTCTTTCACATATACATCTGATTGATTACTGCAAATATGCTTGTTGTTGATTAATATTGCTTGTTAACTGTTTAAACTAACCATACAATGAAGACTATTTGTTTCTTCCACACTTTGAACTGAATATTGCGCAATCCCCGACAATGAGTTCAAAATCTTATGCAACAGTTTATTAAAGTCAAATATTAATTAAACCTCCATTTGAAATAGTTGTAAATTATAAAGAAAATTGCTGGATACTTATTACACATACCCTTTTCTCAAATTTACCCACAAACTTAACGTTGACCGTAGGATACATGCCTCTTGGGAGTTGTGCTGTTTGTGCCTCTACATTACACAACATTGGAAGTGATTTAGTAGATACTCGAGTATCTGTTGCGTTGCCTGAGAATTGCACAATGTGAAAAGAGCCCACCTCTCCCTTTGACTCCTAATTTGTTGATCACATTTGTTGTCCCATTATAAAATCTGAAATGACTAAAATCATGCAGTATTTCTATTGTGCAATCACCTCCTTTATAATAAAGTTATTGCTCTGTTCTAGCTAATTACCTCCACATTTTAGTGCTTACTAATGTGCCGTAAGCCACTATATTGCTAGGACCATTCAGTTGTAGTTGCTTTCTATTGAACCTTCCTTATTGTACTAATTAAGCTTTGACGAGTGCATCTGAGCACATTTCTGCTTTTTTTTCTGTAGGAAGTGTCATTCATTAATGGTGAGTGGCATTTTCAGCTATTTATTTACTTATAACTAAGCAACTAATGTGATACATATAAATATATAGTATGTATACAGGGACAATGTTAATAGCATTCACAAATCAATGTCTAGTTGTTGCAGCTAAGCTAAGAAATAAATTGGAGCACTGATAACATCTTGAGATGGTCCTTTTTATTTCCTTAGAGAGCATTTATAAATGATGTGCTCCACAATCTGGGAAGGAGTTCTACAGTCACAGTTGAGATTACTGAAGTCCTCACTTATAGAACATGGCGTTGTATTCGGCATGACCTGTTCTTAGGCAGTTTAGTTTAAACCACTGGTCTGTCTTCAGATGGAATTCCAGAAGTCCAGTTGTAGGCTCTTCAATGTCTTGATGTTTCACAGGTGTTAGAAGAGTTCCACCTTTGTTGCCATTTTTCCTTAACATTGAGAATTTCTAGATTTGAGACAAGTGGAGGGGGGGGGGGGAGAAGGTCATTAAAGACCTCTTGGATTGGGAGATCTTGTGGATGGTGAGAATGGTGTAACGTGTCATTGCTTCTTGACGCCTAATCTCAGGAACTGATATGTTACTGATCTTATATAACCAGGGACAGGGGTGGATTTTAGCATACCAGTTATGACTGTCATACACTTGTTCAGATGAACCATGGACCTTTTTTTATTTACCAGCTTAGATTAGTTCATGGTATAAATTAAAAGATATAATCATAAGTTAAGTTTTTATTTCTTTTACAATTTTTTTAATGAATGGTTAATGATAGCACAACATATTGTTAATTTTTCTCAAAACCCAATACATTTAAGTCAAAGCTTGTCCAAAATCTGTTTAATCTTTGCAAAAAAGAAAGAGAAAATAAAAAAAAACTAAAAAAAAAAATCTCAACGTTGTGTAACTGTGTGTTGGTTTGTACTTCACTTGTTACAGCTCCCTATAGATCAGAATGGTGGTGAAGGTAAATGTTTGTATATAGACACTGAAGGTACATTTCGACCTGAGCGACTTCTGGCAGTTTCCGAACGTTATAAGTTATCTGGAAGTGATGTGCTTGACAATGTAGCATATGCAAGAGCATATAATACAGATCACCAGACCCAGTTGTTAATAATTGCTTCAGCCATGATGGCAGAATCAAGGTAAGTCCTATTATTGTTCACTGTTTAATTTAATTTACTGTTGATATTGCCTTTTGTTTCATGCATGTCACTTTTCATTGTGTGAATCCCTCTGTAGTATCTTACTGCACATGTAAATCTTTGGTGCCTAGAGATGCCAGGTTCCCATTATTCCAATTCAATTCTGCTTCTGCTTCTGATCATTACCTTTTCCCAGAAATATATTTCTGAATTTGACATTTATCTTCTAAATCAATGGTGACTGGTTTATGTTCTGGTGTTGTTAAGTAATATGTCCCTCTTCTTGGTAACATTAATGTTGTTTAAGAAAACATATTTAATTGCAGAAACTTAACAGTTTTCTTTTATTTTCATCTGAGTAAGATTTCAATTACAATGAAGTCTTTACGGGTGTACCGCCAGGTTATGTTGTGAAAACACGATATTTTAATGACTAGCTCCATCCACATCTACAGATGTGAACACATCTGTACTGGTTGGCTGACTGACAGACACTGAGACAGCTCAGGTGCCGCATCTCCTTACATACTCAACAGCTCTGTCCGTGGTCTGTGCCCGGTGGCTGGTTGTCAGTGGCCATGCCTGTAGGTCTTCATTGCAGCCGCCGGGAAAGTCTCCCTTCTTACTACAAGAATACATTTACTAACAAATTTTTAGGTGTTGAGACCACAGCATTATTTATATCCGTAGCAAAATATCGCTGTTTATTTGGCTATGGAGAGGGTTCTTTATGAATTCGTTAAAGATGGACACTTTTTGTTGCAATCTACGTGTGTTTCATGACAAATTTGTAAGTACACAAATGGATCGTCTTGTACCTTAATGTTTGCAATGCTCTTTCATACTTTCCCTACTTATTCCAAGGAAAGGTTTAAAAATTGTACATTCTTCCATATAAACTTTCTTCCAGTAGACAACTACATACAATTAAACCTGCGGCAAAGTGACAGTCATTTTTCCCTTGTTCACGATTTATGCAAACTATTTTCATTCAGATAAAATCCTTAACAGTGTTATTACTGCAATGCTCTCACTTAAGTTTCTTGATAAACATAGTGTTTGCACACAATGTTTCAGCGATGAAATTCTTTATTGCCACCTTTAAATGAAGTGATGATCGGGATACTGGAATTTTATAGCGTGCCTTATTGTCAATGGGTCTTAGCATTTTAAAATCCCAGAAAGCTGTTGTAAGTGTTTAAAGAATTTGGCCTGGCTGTGGCAATCAACAATTTTGCTGTAAAATTCTAACCTTCCAACTTGATTAACACTTCACTTGAAGACGACATCGGAGAGTCTGATCGCTCAAGTATTGCATGAAAGCACGACGTATACTGGGTTAGTTGTCTGAGAACACTACTTTAATATCAAATGCCAAGAATGACTATTCTCATGAAGTGTTATTTATTATTCCCAACACTTAATTGGAAAAAAAACATAGTTTCAGTTTTATGTCAGTTTTCATTTTAGAAATGAGGAATAAATAAGAAAAGTAAACTTTTTAAAATAGTCGTGACAGGGTAATTTCTCTGGTATCTGTGCTCACAGATATTTTTAAAAACAATTTACTATTATTGAAGATATCAGAAGCCAATAAAATAGTTCTCTGCTAATCGTTATTTGATTTGGTTGACATATACCGGGTGGTTATAATTAAAATTTCTCTATTTAACATGTTATAACAAGGAAACTAATCACCATACTTGGTTACATTAATGTTCAGATTCCCATGCACTGCAGTGCCACCGTCCAGGTCCAACTATGGCCACCAGGTGCCGTGATCATTCATCGTGATTCATAGTCTCACGCTGCTTCTCCAAAACACATTTGGAAACGATTGAATTATCAGCCGATTGTTCCCAAATGCTTGGCCGGCACGATCACCTGACCTCACTCCCTGTGATTTCAAGTTGTGGGACTACCTGAAGGACACGAATTACCAGGGGAACATTCACACATGTGCTGATCCAAAGCGCAGCATATCAAGAGAAGTAGCCAGCATACCTACGGACATGCTTCATTCTGCTGTGCAGAATGCAATCCTGCGCTTTCAGACTCTTCTGGACATTGATGGGCATTGAGAACCTTTTATAGCAGTAATGGTACCAGTAATGGTATGATGTACCGTAGCAGCACATTAAAAGTGTTTCAAACGAATTAAATCTGCATTCTTTCTCTTCCCCATGTCCTTGACATTAATGCTACCAAGTTTGGTACTCGTACAGTAATTACTTTCCGTATTATAACGTGTTAAATAGGGAAAGTTTAATTATAACCACCCGGTAAATTAGTTCCACCCAATATTATGAAGCAACATGTTAATGTTATTATTATGGTTATCATTATTTATTGGCTAACGGATGGAGTCCATATGGCCAAAAAAGGATACAATTGTTTTACATATTATGTTACAAAGTTAGAAGTACAACCCTCAAAATACAGACATTACTTACTTGATTCATACATCTATACGATTTTCATTGGCAAATCTATAAACACTTCTATAAATTTCCAGTTTCTTTTTGTGAAGAAGATGTTGTATCTTTGTAGGGAGCAAGTTAAATGCTACAAAACGCCTGTCAAATAGCTTGCTCATAAGTATTAATAGATCAATGGGTCTTTACATTTTTGAATTGCTAGAAGCTGTTTCGAGTGTTTTTCAAGCATTGTGTCCTTGTCTTCATTTTTTTATGAATGTATTAATTATTCAGTGACTCCATTCTGTCACCATCATCACTATTTTTAAATTCTCTACTCATACTAAATCACCCATGTTGTTTCAAGCAGAGGGCAATGTGCTCAAATAGGGTTGTGTCCACTAAGAATAAATCGGATGCATAACAGTTTTTAATGATTAATCATGCTAAGCAGATAACAAAAACAAAAACTGCAAGTTATGTGGATGCGTCCCAATTTTTTAGCTAGGTGATAACCAATAACATGTCACAGAAAAATGAAATCATGTGTCACATCGAGACACATCACACCCAACCAGCAGTGCTATTCACAGTTCATGGTACAACTGTCACCACTAACCAGCACCTAGTGCCAAAAAACAGTTTGGCATATAATATAGTGGCAAAAATGGTACGTTATAACTCCAGAAATGTAATGAATACAAAAAAAATGTAGTGTCAGTTTAACATCGCTGAAAATATTTTTAACCTCAATCAAATGGGCAACCAAGAATCAAGAAATAGTGATAGGTGCTTAAGTCACAAAGACATTCCTACCACTCGGTCAAACACAGGATCAAATACTGGATCAAAGAGGTGACAGATTTAGTTGAAAGAAGAACGTGGAGAAGCTTGTGTGTAGATCCAGAAATTGTTGTGGATGATGATATGCAAGAAATTTCTGATGAAATGGAAAGAGACACCAAGTTAATAGTACAGCACTAAAACTTTTCAAGTGAGCCCAAATTTGTGTAAAGGGCGAAAAGTGGCTTGTTGAGTTGAGACAGAAGTCAAACACAGTATCAAAAAAGGTGGAAATGAAAATGGGAACGCCTGTATTTGTATTTTTTATTTTTATAAGTGATTGTGTATATGATTTAAAATTACAAGTTATATTATTCATTGATGACATAATTCTATATAACAGAATCAAAATGCAAGGGGACTAGGACGTGATGTCAGCGTGGGAAGAAGACAAATGCCAAGAAGTCAGAGTACAGAGTTATAAAAAACTAAAGATTTTTTTTTTTTAAGTTTATAGGGTATTAAAGGAAATGCTTGTTGAAAACCTTAAATGTAAACCTCTTGCCATAACATCTAGTAACAAACTTAAGTGGCAAGTGGTAGAAAGAGATTGTAAAATCTATGTTGCTGAAGAAGTTGATGAGGGTATATTCCAGAGAAATGAAGGAATTAGGTTACAAGAGGTATATTGGTGACTAGGCTTAGATGGATATTGGTAGAAGAATTAGAAAAAGTACAGGAAAAGCAAAAGTTGGCAGTGACCACAAGCCAGTGCTTGATTTCAGGAATACAGGATTGGGAAAATTATTTTTGTAGGTAGGTGTGTCAGGGATTGGAATAAACTAACATGGGAAGTGATGAAACATTTACCAATAACACTGAAAAGTTAAAAATTGTAACTGCAAAAGTGAGTGCGTGGGGAAATACTCCTGAAGAATTTATGATTAAGAACAAGAAGTGGGAAAACAGGTGTGTAGTGAAATTGCGGCAAGGCCATATGCTCTATTGCATTAAAATTAAATTAAAACTTTTGAAGTTTCAAATACAGCTTGAATTGGTAAGTAACTTCTACATTTATTTAATGTAAAGGGATTTATATGTGCTGGACTTCTTATATTTTTTTCTGTCTCTCCAGTTGTCACTATTCAATGAGAAATTTTTATGTTGCCAGGTATGCATTACTAATTGTGGATAGTGCTACAGCACTTTATAGGACAGATTATTCTGGACGAGGAGAACTCTCTGCTAGGCAGATGCACTTAGCACGTTTTTTGCGTATGCTTCTTCGCCTTGCTGATGAATTTGGTGTTGCTGTAGTAATTACAAACCAGGTTGTCGCACAAGTTGATGGGGCTGCTTTGTTTGCTGCAGACCCTAAAAAACCTATAGGTGGAAATATTATGGCACATGCCTCTACTACACGGTAAGATATGAATAAAAATATTGCTTGATTATCTAGAATCTGCTAAAATATTTCCATCATGCTAATGCATCCATATCCATATATGTGTGTAAAAATTGCATTGCATTTTTAAACTTTACACTTTTTGAAATGAAAGATACTTTTGCAATTTTCTGCACAATACTTTGAAATTAAAAATGGCCACATACCATTCTCCATGTCAAACACAGTTGTAATTTTTCAGAATTGTCAATAGTGTTATGTAAATATTTGTAAATAATTTTGATCATTATTTTGAAAACTCCAACAAAAGAATTGTCCACGTAGAATGAGTTTTCTTGTATCACATTACAGATAGAGTTTATGAATATAATTAAGATATTTTTTTGTTATAATGCTAGGGAACTGTGTGATCACAGCCTTCCCATTGTGTTCCTTAAAATTTAATCTTTGCGAGTCCACTGCCAGATCGTTTTGATAAAAGACGAGCTTTTGGCGACGTGATCTGCTGTCATCTCCAGGTCTGATGCTCACATTGTAGCAACCAGAGCTGTACTGCCATTCCCTGGCACTGATACCGGTTATATAGCCCAGAGTCCCTACCCCACCCATCAGAGGATGGCAGTGCAGCTCTGCTTGCCACAGTGTGAGTATCAGACCAGAAGATGGTGGCAGAGTATGTTGCCAAAAGCTCGTCTTTCATCAACACAATTCAGCAGCGAACCCGTGATGGTTATATTTTTTGTTAGGGAACTGCTTGTAGGGCACAGGGATGTATTTCTAAATTTTGCGCCCTGGGCAAATATGACGAGCTACAACAGTATCTGATATCAACAGTGAAAGAAACTATGTGCTGACAAATAAAAACTTGTACTTCGTTTCTACAGTAATTTACCACTGTTATAATTAGATATTACAAACTTCAAATATGAAAAAAAAGTTTAACTTTTTAAATGCCTATTTAATTTAATAATAGCCCCAAAGCCCTGTCAAAAATGACTGGTTTAACAGAGTATTATGATAATTTATTTCTCTGTAGTTGCTTAACTAAATAGAATTGTTATAAAATAAAGCTCATTGTAATTTATTATCCCTTGTGCTGTAGCAAAAAGCTTCAGTTGCCATCTTGGTCCAAGTTGCATCTCAGCCTAACCACAATCTCCACTATTATTGCTGCTAGAACAACAAAGCTTCAATCACGCGCGAATTAATACATTCCGTGTATCGCATGTCAGTGTCGTCATGCATTGCGATATAAACTTGATCCCAAATCTTCACAAGTTCTTACACATTTCCTTCTTAATACCTGTGATGAAGATCATTTTTTTAACAGCTGAGACAGCTTACATCGGCTGAAATAATGAGCCAAGTTAAAACAAAGGATACTAAAAAATAAATCTTAACAACGCTATGCCATGTAATATTTAATTGCCACGTATATCACAATTATTCTTTCATTCAAACCATGTAATGATTTCAGTAAAAAAAAAACTGATAATATGCCAATTTAAACGAAATACATACTTTTCTTTCAGTGTTCTGACAATTCATGTGTTAGCAATTGCTTAACTAAATAGAATTGTTATAAAATAAAATTCAGTGTAACGCCTTGTGCCTTGCGCTGTAGCAAAATTTTTCCGTTTCGATCCAGGTCCAGGTTGCACTTCAAACTAACCACATAGTACGATAAACTTGCCGTCTGAAGAACAATACTTCAATTCACGCGTATTAATACATGAACTGTATCACTTTTAGTGGCAATAATGCATAGGGATATAAATTTGATCAAAAATCGTCAAGGGTTTTTACATATTTCTTTTTGTTATCTGTGATCAGACCGATATTAAAACGTTTTAATGGCTGATACAGTTGCTGAAATAATAGGCCCAGTAATATTACACAGTGAAAGCAAAGGAAATTAAAATAAATCATGTAAACTTACATTATGCCAGGCTTATATTTGTTTTAAGTGTAGTGAAAGATGCACAGATCGCAATCGGTGTGCAACTATTTCCATTCAAAAGAATTAATGGTTTCAATAATAGGACACAGTTTAAATAATATCGAAAAAAAAAACTAAATTATTCATGCCCTCATGCCAGTTGTAATTCTGATCCATGCTAAGTAACAATATACCCAAAACTTTCGTTACATTAATGCTTGAAATACAAAAACTTTTATCTTACATATTTACGGGCAAAGAATTTAAGGAATATGTCTACATATCAAAAGAATATTATGTAAATATAAGCATCTAATGATTGATATGTCGATTTTAACACAATTCATACTTCTATTTCAGTGTTCTGTCAGTTAATTTATTCGCGGATGCTTGGAAATGTTATTAAGTAAGACACCTAGCGTGGTGGTGTAACGGCTAGCATTCGGGAGGACGGCGGTTCGAATCCCCGTCCGGGCATCCAGATTTGGGTTTTTCATGGTTTCCCAAATCACTCCAGGCAAATGCCGGGATGCTTCCTTCAAAAGGCCATGGCCGAATTCCTTCCCATTCCTTGCCCCCCATCCTTTCCCGTCTCTAAAGACCTAGTTGTTATAGGAGATGTTAAGCAGTTAAAAAAATATTAAGTAAGACGCATTACCAAGACTTATGGCATAAAGCATGATGACATTACGCGTTGTCATAAAGTCACGTCATAGCTGACACAGTTGCTTTTTCTAATATTAGATTAACAAACCATTTGTTACAAACTGCTATTAAACATTATTTTGAATTATCAATACTCCAAAACTTCAAGAAAATAATGAAACATTGAAATTATTTTTTTTTAAAGTGTAAACTTTTGAGAAAAGTGATGCAATTTTTATCTATAAAACGAAAATCGGATAAACTTGAACTAGAAAATCTTAGAAATTACTAGGAAAGTTAGAGTTATTAGAGTTTTTCGTAATACCACCACCCCTTCAGAACTCCGCAGATGGGAACGAGCCTACCAACATATCCTTGACACCAGACACACCCCTGGCATAAACCTACGTTAAACCTGTCACTTGCCATCCCTCATTTCATTTTAAAGTCGGTTATTTTTATATGTACACTAGCTGCCCTGACAGATTTCTTTCTGTCAAATGTTACTGTCCTATCGTAGTCCAATAGAAAAAATAAATAAAACGTATTACAGAGTGATCACTTTATTTATTGATTTAATGTCTCAATAATTAACAACGATTACTTACAAAAATATGTTTCCTATTTCGTACACTGCATGACGTTAGTAATAATGTGATGATATTTTTATTGTAATGCTTTGTGGTACACGATATTTTTTGTTTGGTTACCTGGCGCGTAAACAAATAAAACTGACGGTTTTCCAACGCGGGAGCAGGCAACATACATGAGAGAAGCATGGGTTTTCAAGATTATCGTCGCAAACACTCAACGACTCACCCTGGGACTTATTTATGGTCATAGCGAAAGCAAACAGCATTGGAAATTGTAGTCGTTTAAATTCAAATGGTACGTCAGTTGGTACAATTGGGATGCGAGGTATCAACACATCTTCTCCCTCATATTTTCCCCTTGGAATGGTTGCTTCGATCACATTGTTCAGTAATTTTTTCACTGCTAGCCGTTTGCCATTACAAAGACGCAGTTGGTTGATATTTCGCAATATTATGACCACCGATCCTACTTTTAATTGAAGATCATGAGGCAGCAATCCTGGCAAATCCAGTGAGTGCAAAAATTCTGGTGGATAGTTGACGACATCATCTTGGTTAGTTGCACAATCAACTGATTTGTATGTCCTTAATTCACCGGCAATTTCATTTACATCCGTGTTTTTGTCTCTATAATATAGCTCGTTCGTTCAACCAAAAAATTGACAGGAAATGTAATGCAGCCAGTCAAAACGTCTACAGAGATTTTGTCATTACCAATGCCAATGAATTGTTTTAAAAACATTTCTTCAGATCGATCATTTTGTAATTTCAAAGATAATCATAAAGCGCCTTTGTTTTGTTATGATTGACTGGCAGTAATATTATTTTCGTTGATGGCACGCAAACCCTTTTTTTCCTTCGAACTTTATTTTGGGCAGGCATAGACTAATATCCATCTATACAGTCTAATCAACTTGAAGGCATACCAGAGATAATCCTAATTTGCCTTTGTTTTGTTTTGATTGACTGGTTTGTATGGAAAAAGTGTTGAATTTTACTATTTTCCTCGCAATTTTTACATTTTTTCTCTCCACAAAAACCTTCATTGTGAATTAACAAAAATATGAAAAAAATTAGCCGAATTTGTCGAGCCGTTCTCGAGTTTTGCGCATAGCAACACATTTGGTGATTCATTTTTGTTTATATAGATTTTAAAAGTAAGAAAGTATTTTTACTTGCAGCCAATTCAATCATCGTGAATTCAACCTGAACATAATTTAAAATGAATGGAACCCATCACCACAAGGCTTACCAGAACAGAAAGTATTTTTACTTGCAGCCAATTCAATCATCGTGAATTCTACCTGAACATAATTTAAAACGAATGGAACCCATCACCACAAGGCTTACCAGAACATTGCATTCTTAAATTAAAAGGATAAGTGTGGATCGATCGTCAGACGATAATGCATATCGCTACTCAACTGAAATACCAGTAATCGATTTTGCTTTTTAAGTATTCTTAGTATGGCTTCCTTCTAAACTGATGTATTCTATTTTCATAGTCGAAACTTTCGTGGTAGGCGGCATGGGTCTACATATAAACACACTGAACAAATAAACACACAATTGGTTTTCGAGAGAAGCGAAAATTTAAAAGCATCCAAGAAAATGCCACGCACAGAGGAAATAATGATAACACGTACGTCAGTGATATTATTTTTGCTGATCACACGGAGACATACATTAATATCCATGGAGCCTATGAAGTCATACCAAAGATAATCCTAACGCGCCTTTGTTTTGTTTTGATTGACTGAAAAGAAAAGTGTGGTTTTTACTATTTTCCTTCTAATTTTTACATTTTATCTCTCCATAAGAACCTTCCCGGTGCCGTAACGAAAATATAAAAAAAAGAATTAGCCGAATTGGTCCAGGCGTTGTTGAGTTATGCGCTTACCAACACATTTTGCGATTCATTTTTATATTATAGATTACATCTATTCATTTTTCCCCCCTATATATATATAAATTCTTCTATCTCCCTTTATTTTCAATTATAACTTTTTGAATTATGCTACACAAAGATTATATTAATTTATTTCACTTTTATCGCTGGTCAAGCCTATTTCCCCCCCCCCCCCCTTTCCTGGCAATTCTACCCCTACCACGCGTTTTCCGCCTGTGCTTCATTCATGTGGCGGGCTGGGATGTGACCACATCTTTCCCCCTGCCATATGTCTCGCCTCCCACATGACTAAGACTGAAGTCGAAATATTGTGCAATTCATTTTTTTTTTGGTGCGTTTTTACGTGTCTCGCCCTCCTGCCTTCATCTGTGGTAAGTGACGGGTAACTGTTTATTTTCCCTATCCTATCTTATTTATATTATAATCTACAAGGGGTGATCAAATGAAAAGGTACGAAACGACATGGTGGGTACAAATGTAGACTTTATTCAAAATATACACCATAGGCCTGAGCACAACGATCCCACTGATGAACAAGCCGCAGGATTCCTTGTTCCCAGAATTCCCGTGGCCGTGATGAGACCCAGTCCTTCACAGCATCCTTGAGTACGTCATCCGAGTTGAAGCGCTTCCCTTTCAAGTGTTTCTTCAGTGGACCAAATACATGGAAGTCGCAGGGCGACAAGTCCGGACTGTAGGCAGATGATCCAACGTCTCCCACTTGAACTTGGCCAGTTCCATGTGTGTGACTCTGGAGACGTGTGGACACGCGTCATCATGGAGCAGAACCACACCATTCGTGAACAGCCCCGGTCTTTTGTTCTTGATGGACCTGCGTAGGCGTCGGAGTGTCTCACAGTACACATCGGAGTTAATGGTTTTTTCTGTGCTCGAGGAATCCTGTCCTCATACGGACTGCCGCATTATTTGGACGCCGCTTTTGATAAGAGCCCGAGTTGTCTCAATACGTTCTCCCATGGCGGAATATGCAAATGTTTAACTGTTACATTTTTACGTTGTTTCGTACCTTTTCATTTGATCACCCCTAGTATTTAAGTTCCCAAGATATTGAATGTCAGCTGAGATATCTGGTGTTTGGAGCTGAAAGTAGATTCATTCTATTCACAGTAATTAATGCATAGGCTGATGATTTTTAATATCAGTTGAACTTTGTATTAAGCCTTTAATATTGGAAATAAAAACAATTTAGAACAATCTAACATTTTTTCATATCATTCTTTGCTATACATGTGAAGAGCAGCAAGTTGTAACTCGATGAGGAAAGTGGAGAAATTTTTCTTTTCTTATCTGACTTAAGTATTAGAGATATCCAATTTCAAAAAATTAATTATTAATTATAGTTCCTTGTATTTTTGGCGACTATCTGAGCGTCAAGTTTATATCACAATGAGGTGAATGTTTAATTGCGAGTGCATTATTCCAGTTGCAGTACATACTGTAAGTTTATGGTGATATTAATTGTGTTAATTTTGCTACGCGAATTAGGAATTCTCAAGTAAATACCCGAAATATATTTTGTGATGAATTTCATATGTATAAGTCTTTCTACATAGTTTGATTTTTTAGAGGTAATATAGTTGAGATTTGGGTTCGGTTGAAATGCAACCTGTAGCCGAATGACCTTGTTATAGAATAAGGCACAAAGAAATTTGTTATTATTTGTAATGAATATTAGTAATTTCATAAACGCTATGTTATTGATGGCGTATGTCGTGATGTAAACTACTCTCTGATTTTTTCTGGTCCAGGCCTCGTTTAAACCTAACCACTAGGAAGAAACTAAAGAAGAAACTAAAGCACCCATTGTACATGTTCAATGTTTAGTTCCCTGTGACTTTGTCCAAATTTTTTCTCATCCGGGTAGCATTTCAAACTAACCACCTCAATTTAGGGATACGATATCGCAGCATTGGAGTTAGGTAAGAATCCATAATGTAACGGAAATCACATCTAGGTCGCATTTCAACCTAACAATCTCAGTTGTGAGAAACGATTTATCGTGAGTATAAGTAAATAATAACAATAACAATAATAAAAATCTTCAATTTCGATTTGTCTTATGAAGTTAAATGGGAATCCATGATGATGAAATTGAGGCATCTCAGTTTGGTAGAATCCACTATATTTATTTGCATATGCACATGATCTTTTTGGCTCTTGATGGCATAAACGATACACTTATTGTTGAATGATTTTTCATAAAAGTTTATACATGTTTCTGATTCGACATTTAATGTTTTAGTAGTAAATCGACATGGAATTTGATTTCCTGAGAAGAAAACTGAAATGTGTTCTTTAGATCTATGAGGGTAAATTCAAACGGTTTTGAGATACAGAAAACGAAAACTCAGTATAAATATATTCAGTAGTTTTCAGATAATGCTAAAACATTCGTAAAATAAATGTGTCATTATGTATTAATACGTATGTCAAATTTTTACTTTGACTCCAAGCTTTAAATTCTGAAAATCCATTTAAAATCTATATTTTTTGCGTGATGCTTGAATGAACAGACGCACACAAGATATATTTTTATGTATATGGTATGTATTAATGCACGTGCGGTTCGTGTTTCGATTTTCGAGCAGCAACATTTGCAGATGTAGTAATTAGGCTGAAATGTAGCCTGGACCTAAATGAAACAGAAATTCCATATCAAATCATCCATACCAACCAATTTTTAGAACTGTGCTGCCAAATCACCACTTAGTTTAGTACTGGAAATGGCTGGAACCAAATTAATGAAGCTTGGTACATATGGTTAATTTTGGATGAATAAAAATAGTGTATGGGTAAATCAACTTCAACCCACCCCTTTCTTGGAAGGGGGTGGGTGAACCTAGATTTGCTTTAAATCCGGAAATGGATGGTGCAAAGTTTATGATACTTGGTATACACGTTACTCATTGCTTGAATAAAAATAGCGTATGGGTAAATCTACACCAACTACCCCGGGCAACTCCGGAAACTCTGCTGGTAAGTTTATAAAATTACTTATACTACAATAATTGTTTGCACTAAGCATAATGTTGACAAATTAAACAACATCATAGTTCAATGATTTCATTAAATTGGCAAATATATTAAGAGTAACTGAGTCATTTAATAATTTTTCGCTTATGTGTCATAACATGGAGAATAAACAATCTGCATTGCAGTTTGTCACTGCTGTGGAAGTGAACAAACGTAACATGATTTAAATGTACAGAAGCACCTCCTCCACCTTTTTTCTCTGCTTAAAACTGTTAATTATCTCAGGCTATTTTTTTTCTTTTTCCTTCCGTTTTATATAATACTAGTTGGTATTAAGAATTTTTGATAGTTTTTCTGTTTTTTGCATGGAACCTTAAATATTTACAGTATAAAAAGTAGCCTATTTTACTCCCTGCAAAATCAGCAACCTGCCAGTGAAAATCCCATCAAAAAAGGTTCACAAGCTAAATATGTTGCAAATAAATTATTTATATTTATTATTAGCTGAAAAATATGTCATATTCTAAACATTCTAGAGCATTCAAGAACATTCTAGAAGATTTTAATACATTCAATAACTTTATAGTATATTCTAGAAGATGCTATTTTTTTAAAAAAAAATTTTTTGAATCTTTGGTCAAAATATGAAAATGCCTTAGATCTGCTATTTTAAACAACCACATCTTCCACAACCCCACAGCTACAGACATGCAACGACCATAGTGCACAATGGGAGACAAGGCTACCACCACACACAAACACCAGCGGACTGCTGTAGGAATTTGAGGCTGCAAAGTGAAATATGGGGACGCACTTCTTTGGTCGAAATATGCAAATTCCCCAGGTCGACCACTTTCAACCACCATATTCCCCACACCCCCACAGCTACCGATATGTAGTGCACAATGGGAAACTCATGGCTACTATCACCCACAAACATCAGTGTTCTGCGCTAGGTAGTGGTGGCTACAGAGTGAAATATAGGGACACACGTATACAAATGTATGTGTATATTTATATATATGTATCATAACCAGGAAATAATAGGAGCTAAGTAACGAATGGATTTACAAAAAAAAAAAAAAAAAAAAGGATAGTGAAATGAACCACCACTTACCTTAGATTACCCTTCGTGGGGTGAACACACACACACAAAAACAAAAGAACAGGAAAAACAATTAATATTTCGGGACTTGGCCCTTTGTCAGCAGGAGAACATCACGGAGAGAGGGTGGTTCAGGATATGGGATATATATATATATATACACATCAGGGGTGGCCAACACAAATGATCTTGCGGGCCACTTTGGAAGTGCATCATAACTACGCGGGCCGCATAAAATTATATGTCCCCACTAGAGTATTTTTTTTTTTTTTGGAGTAAAACAGTGAAACATGGCGGGAAGTGAGGGTAGGGGTAGAAAAGCATAGGCTGGAAAATGATGAATAGCAAGTAGAAAGTAAAACTGTACCTAGGGACCCGTCGCGGAAGTGCAGTAGACCTCAGTTAATGGTCCTAAATTCCTATTAAGTAATGGACATATGTGCAAACAACTGAAAAGCAAACTATATGGAAATTTGAAATTAAAAATAAGCAAAATTCGAAGTTACAATCTATAAAGATAGGCTCTGGTGAGCGGTGTTTCTATGGGAGAAGGTGGAAGTAAGGGGGAGGGGTGGGAGGAAAATTGGTGCAATCTTAAATTTAGACCTGGTGATTGTCTGGTATCCAGTTGGTACTGATAAGCCATTTCCCACCTTCTAAGTTCTGAAATACTGCTTTTATCTGAGAGGACTCTGATAGCGCGGACCGAGAAATGTGTTAAAAATGTTGGTACCATGTGTGGTGGCTTGATAAGATACAGGGTTGTCAGGGTTATGGGTGTGTACCGATTGTCTGTGTCCATTCATTCTGATGGCCAGTGGATTTGTTGTGAGTCCAGTTGTGGTAAATTCAAATAAACGGATTGTGTTATTCAAACCTCTACATAACAGATTAACACTTCGGTAAGTGTAATGGAACTGTGATATTTAATTTATGGTAAATAACTTTGTGCTTAGTATCAATATTAAATTGTTTTGGTCTGTAGCAAGACAGCTTTACTGATAACCGTGGCACTGCGATTTCATGATGGTTTCTTCAGACCAAAAGTGAAGAATACAATTTTTTGATCTCTCGCTTAGTTCTCAAGATATTGAATATCAAAAATTAGTTGTGTGTATAATTACTTACTTAAGGGGGTAGGTATACCTAACTCATACAAATATTTGAAAAAATTGAAATGTCATTTTCTCAAAATCTATTTAAATTTGCGGGTTCAAATTTCATAGCTCCATAGGACTGTTATAGCTAGATATAAAAATTGATTTTTAAAATAAAAATATTGTTTAATAATAGGTTTATGTACCATCCAAATTGACAGTAAATATGTTGGTGTGACAGGTTTTAATGACAGAAGGTAAAGTATTTGAAATTTTTCAGAAATATTTTCTTAATATTGTAGACTAATATCAAGGCAATAAGTTCAACCAATAATATAACATATTTAACTCTATGGTTGTTATTAATATAAAAAAATTTAAGAAATTAAAAATTTTGCTTTTTTTTTTTTTGCTTAAATATAAAGCAATATTTTTCATTTGGGAAAAGCTGCAAAAACAATAATGGTAAGGACTGTAGTAATTAGTATGAAGAACATGTCCTGCAAATTTGAAAAAGATCTATGCATATGGAAAAAATTATCTTTAAAACAATTTGATGAATTGCTGTTTTGAGATATTTAAGGTTAAATATTTGGTTTACCTTCAAGTGCAGTAAGATTTAAGTGGCTGCCAATTGTACAGGACTTTGCTTAATCACGCATAACTGCCACATTGTCAAAGATATTTAAATAATTTTTTCAACAAGATGAAGTCAAAGTAAAAACTATTTTTGCGAATCAAAAGAAAAAAAAATCATATTTTTGAAACGTGATAACTGTACCTACCCCCTTAAGCCTTTGACAACATTGTTCTTCTATTCCAGGCTGCATTTCAACCTAACCATCTCATTTTATAGGCACAATATCTCAGGAAGTAAGGGAGATATCAAAACATTTTATTACTCACTTTCGATTTGTCTCCTCGATTTGCATAAGAGTCAATAATAAAATTGTGGTGCCATGGTTATTGTAGAATCCCTGTTAATCAACATAAAAGAAAAGAATCATATATATTAAATTAAATTAAAATGCAATGGAGTGCATGCTCCGGTGGCAGTTTCTCTAAACACGCATCTTCCCCCTTTTCTGCATCCACCTACATTTACCCTCTACAAATTTTAACTTTAAATTCTTTCAACGTTTTTGGCAAATTATTCATCATTCTCTTGGTAACTTATTCCAATCCCTGACACCCTTACTTAAAAAAGAGAATCTTCCTACACCCTTGTGCCCGAAATCGAGTGCCAGCTTGTGGTCATCGTCATCTTTTCCCTTCCATGTATTACTTTCAATTCTTACACCAATATCTTTCCATGCCTCATCACCAATATACGCCTAGTACACTCCCATGACCCTCTTAACTCTCCTTCTGTCTTCCAATGAGTCCCATTCCAGCTCTTTTATTATATCTGTTATTGATTGCATTCTGCGATAACTACCAGAAACAAATCTAGCAACCCTTCTTTGCACCCTCTCCAACTCCTGTATTTGATACTCAAAATGGCTGTCCCATACTACACTACCATATTCAAGCAATGATCTGACCAAAGTTTTGTAACCCAATTCCTTTACCTTTCTCCTAAATCCCCTCATCATCCTCTCCAACAAAAGCAGAAATTTGAAACCTTTTCCTACTACCAGTCCAATGTCATTTGCCCAATTAAGCTTGTTATCAAATGTAATGCCAAGATATTTACATTTCAAGTCTACAATAAGCAATTCTTTCCCCACCTTATAATCATAATAAACCATTGGTTTTTTATTTGTGTATCTAATAAGCTGTCGCTTCTTTGCATTTATCTTGATCCCATGTTCACCAACCCAACTACATATCCTGTCCAGATCACCCTGCAACTGTTTACACCCCGAAGGGGCCTGGTACGCAAGTGCCAGGTACGGGTTTGGCGAACCCGCGGTGCCCGAGCTGGAAACTTGTGAACGCCGCAAGTTTCCCACACCGTAAGCTCCTACCATGCTTCAACGACCACCGTAGGGCGTGGCGGTGGAACGTTGTGTGCCTAGGAGAACGGGAATCTTGGCTTCATCGCCTGGATTGCGAGGACGGAACAAACCTCTATAAAAAACCCCTCAACCTCAAGGTCAGACACGTGCCGAGGAGGCGAATGAGTGATGAGGGAAATCACTCGTTAGCGTGCAACCTCAGGGGCACATGCGCACCCCTGTTGTATTAGCATTTCGTTTTAAATTGGTAATACTCGTGGGACCAAAATTAAGCCTCACAAGAAAACCAAACCAACCTGCGGTACGGGTGTGCCGCAGGCTAATATAAATACACCCAGTTCAAAGAAACGGGTGAGGGTTGATAGCCCCCCCCGCATCTGACAGTGACAGTAACAGAAAAGTTTGTTCAGTACAGAACGCTTTTGTAATTATGGAAAAAGTTGAAGGAACGTTTGAAAAGGTGTCACCTTTCTACATCTCAAAGGGTCTGGAGGGTCTTTTTGGTACCCTTAACACTGTTAAAAAATTGAGGAATGGGACACTGCTGCTGGAAACAGTCACCAGTAAGCAAGCTACCCAACTGCTGAATTGTGAGAGGCTCAGGGTGTTCGCCGTAAAATGCGAACTCCACAAGTCCCTAAATTCCAGTAAGGGCATAGTCACCTGCCGTGATGTAATGGATTTAGGGACTGACGAGCTTCTCGAGGAATGGAAATCAGAGAAAGTGATCGAGGTACGTCAGATCACACGAAGGGTGAATGGCAATCTTGAAAAGACTGCCACCTTCGTCCTGACGTTTGACACTCCAGTATTGCCCAAGAATATCAAGGCCGGGTATTTAAACCTTAACGTCCGTCCGTATGTTCCGGACCCGATGCGCTGCTTCCAGTGTCAGCGGTTCGGACATACGACGACGTCATGTAAGGGCAACCCCACATGTGGAAACTGCGGGAAGGGCGCACACGAGCCAGGTGTCAGTTGTACGCTTCCACAGGCTTGTGTCAACTGCTCCGGTTCGCATCCCGCCTGGAGCAGGGAGTGTCAAGTGTATCTTGAAGAAAGCAAGATACAGGAGCTGAAGACCAAAGAGCGGATTCCTTACGGGGAAGCTAAGAAAAAGGCCAAGTTACTTGCCGCCCCAGTATTTGCAACTAGTTTTGCTAAGATGGCTTCAGCTCCCGTCAGGAAACAAAGTGTTGCTACCCAGACGTTCGTTGCAGACATGGGCACAAGCACTATGTGCTCGTGTCAGTGCAAATGCGGTGTTAAACCCGCTAAGGTCATAACGCCTAAGACCGCGGACGTCGGTAGCAACACGTCTGCGACCTCGATCACACCAGCAGCAGTGAAACAGGACCCACCAACAGTAGCAGTGAAATTACCAGCACCTCCAATACCACCACGTGCCGCGAAAGCAGTAGCACTTCCAATTGCTACCAACATAACTGGAGGCGACGTGAAGACACGTGGTCCGAGGTTTAAGCTGACGGACCCGATTCAGTTCGTTAAATCTCCCTCCTCGTCCCCTCCCAGATCACCTGGTAAAAGGGAGAAAAAGGGAAAGAGAGCGAGTAAGAAGAAGGTCAAGGAGGTAGTTGACGAGGACGATGAGTCGGATACGTCAGACTCATCGGAAACAGAGGAAACTGCAATGCTGGTGGACGAGCCTGATCCCGTTCCTCAGCGGGCAGTGACCAACGACCCACCCGAACCAGGTCGGGTGAAACCAAACAGGTAGGATGTGCCTAAAATCTTAGGCACATTGGCCTAGTTTAAAGACGGATGGGTGACCTCTTTACAGCCACCCATCCATATGTATTGTTTTTATTTTTTATATTGTTATGTCTCTCTGGTCAATATACAGCCAGCAAGACATGTAGTGTTTTTAATCCTCTTTTGAACCTGTTTGGCCCATTTACAGCCTTCCAGGTGTTGTGCGGTTTTAAGTCCTGGTGGCGGCTTTAAAGCCACGTCTGATTTTATGATTTATTTTATTTGCTGTCTGTACGGCCGACCCCTTTACAGTCGACCATGCAGACAGTATTTTAGTACTTTCTTACTACAAGGAGATAGCTGGTAATAGGGTGCTAATGACTCCGCTGTCGACGCACCCTAAAGGAACAACAGTATGTTTTGGTGGTCCCTCTACAACCACCAACCTAAGTATTGTGTTTTTAATTCTTCCAGTTTTTAGTGTGTTTTGTCATGTTTTGATTTTACTTCTGTCTGGCTAGCCCCTTTACAGCTTAGCCAGCGAGTTTGTTTTAGCATTTAACCTGGTTTGCCTTTTTATAGTGAACCAGTTATCTTTATGTCTTTAATTTTTATGAATATTTTGCAGCTACCGTTTTAGTACCCTTTTTAGCTGTGAGCATGCCGGCCATGCACTTGGCATTTCTGCCAGTATTTTAGTCTTGTTTTTTGTTCCACCTTTGTGGCTGACACCTTTACAGTCAGCCAGGCGGGCGGTATTTCTTTTCCTGCTTTAATATTTTAGGTTCGTATTCCTTCTGCGTGGCCGACTGAGTTACAGTCGCAGTAGTATTAAACCACGCTGTTAAATCAGGTTTTAGTTAGGGCGCTAATAACCCCGACGTTGACGCGCCCTAAAGCCCCAACAACAACAACTGTTTACAATCCTCAACCGTTTTGATCCTTTTACATAGCGTTATGTCATCTGCAAACAATCTAATTTCTGATAATAAACCGTCAACACAATTATTCATTAGAATAATAAATACCAATGGTCCCAATATGCTATCCTGTGGCACTCCCATTTTTACTTCCACTTCTATTGATGCTGCATTTCTTACCCTAACTTCCTTTTTCTACATTTCAAAAAATTCTTCTATCCATCAAATCACTTTCTGATCGACTCCAATAGTTTTTACTGTATTTACTACCATTTTATGGCTCTCTCTGTCAAAAGCCTTTGACAGATCTAGTGCTACACTCTCAATTTGACCTCCCTTGTCCATTTCATCCGAAATATCTTGCATATATGCCACCAACTGAGATTCACATGAATATCCTTGCCTAAAGCCATGTTGCCTACTTGAAAACCACTTACGCTCCTCACATATATTTCTAATGTGGTTGCATATCAATCTCTCCAGTAATTTACATACCACTGACGTCAAGCTAATTTTTCCTATAATTTTCTCACCCCTCCTTTATGTACCATCACTACTATCGCACTTTCCCAACCCTCTGGTAAACAGAAAGTATGAAGACTCAATTTAAATAATATTTCAAGATAAGCTACAATGTCACATCCTGCTATTTTTAAGACAACTGTAGTAATATTATCTACACCAGCCCCTTTATGTTTTTTCAGGTTTCTTTGTTCCTTTATGATATCCTTAGGATGAACTTCAAAATTTTTAGTACCTTCATTTCTAATTGTTTTGTTAAGCTCGTTATCCGATTCAGAACCACCTATTTCTGATTGCTCCTAATGCTCTCACTAAACCAGTTACTTAAAATCTCTGCCTTTTTCAAATCCTCTGTAACAAGTTGTCCATCCTTATCTAAAAGTATCTTAACACCCTCCCTTCCGCTAAGTTTTCTAACATGTTTATGGAAATTTCTAGATGAATCAGTTAATGGTCCCGCTGTACTGACAATACGCTTCATAAATCCATCTTTAGCCACCTTCTTAGCTTTTATTAAGTCCTTGTTTAATTGTTTTAAATATTCCCGACTACCCTGCTGTCTCTTAACTCTGTTTTATTCTCTTCTTCCCAACCTCTTTAACTGCCTCACCTCCCTGTTATAGTACACAGGTTCTCTGCTTCTTTTTATTGTCTGTTTTGGAATAAATTTTTCTTCCCCCTCTCTTATTATCTCCTTGAACTCTTCCCACCTTGACTTTACTGTACTTGTGCCTTCCTTCCATTTGTTGAAACGTTCTCTGAAATATCTTTTCAAATTCAAAATATGTGCCTTTTTATAATTGTACCTATTTCCCCCTTCAATTTTGGCTGCTGGTTCACTGAATCCTGTAATATCCATCAGAACTGCTTCATGATCACTTATTCCTTCGGTTACTTGACACACTACAAGGTTATCATCAGGTTTTATTAGGAATATATGTAGAATATTTTGTCCCCTAGTGTTCTGCTCTACCACTTGCGTAAATCCTCCTTCCCTTAGTAGAGTGTTTGCAAATCTCTGTTCCCTTGTGTTATTAATCTTATTTCCTACCCAATTTACACCTCGTAAATTTAAATCCCCACCAATAATGACCATTCTATTCTCACCTCTGAAATCTGAGTATGAATTTAATTTCTCCGCAAGAGCCTCATTTTCATCTTCCATTTTTCTTCTGCGGTAAGCAGCCAACACCCTGACTTTTTTTCTTTTTTACTGCCCCAGAAATTTGCCCCCAAGTAACTCATGGTAATGATCTATGAACTACAGTGAACTGTGGTAGTTTTTATTAACTAGTATGAAAACGCCTCCACCAATTGCTCCCCTATCTTTGTGATACACTGTGTAACTATCGGGAAAAACCTCACTGTGTAGCACTTCTTCTTTTAACCAACTCTCTACCCCTATTGTTACTTATGGCTCATGTATTTCAATTAAGTTTGCAAATTCGATTACTTTGTTCATTATACTTATACAGTTCGCCAATAACACCCTTATTACTGGCTGTATTTACCTCCTCCTTCCCAGTTCTAACCCAGTTTATTATTGTTTCAGCAACTTCATCTGTTTCTTAAACAAAACATCCGCCATACACCGCATTAAAAATTGCGGATCTGATTGCATATGTAGGATTTCATGCATAAGTTCCACACATGCAGATATCCGTTGAATCCCTAATTCCATTGTTGGAAGTACCTTTTAAATTAGTATTCTTTCATACCAGCTAGCACCTTCGTGACATTGTATTTTACGTCTTTGACATCGGCAAAACGCTTTCTTTTCAAGTCCCTTTTCATCCTTGGGAACAAGAAGTCCGAAAGTGCTAAATCTGGTGAATAGGGCATGTGGATCGAGGTAGGCGTCTTCTTTAAGGCCAAACACTGGTGAACACTGAGAGCTATGGGCACGGGAGTATTGTCGTGATGCAGTAACTGCTCCCCAGAATTCCTTAAAGCCAGATGTTTTCGCTCCAAACTTCTGCACAGTATGTTTATAATCTCCAAATAGAATAGTTTTTAGGGACAAATACTGAGTGTACAGTCCCTTTGATAGGGACCTTAGCAAGATCCAAGCATGTGAAATGAAGTTTCTTAGAATGGCCCTCCATAAAACTAGACTTGACGACATAAAGAATGATGAGATTAGATCAAACCTAGAGCTAAGGGAATCCATGGAAGAGAGACTTAGATCATCAAGACTTCGGTGGTTTGGGCATGTCAAGAGAATGACTAGTACAAGACTACGAAAAACTTATTAGGAAAAAAAGGTTAGTGGGCAAAAGACCAGTGGGAAGACCAAGAAGATGGATAGACCAACTGAAGGAGGACGTAGAGAGAAGAGGTTACAATTGGGATACATCATGGACAGAGAAACTTTTCTGAATAGGATACAGTGGAAAACGATCGTCTATAACAACCAAGGCTTGTAAACCACACCCGGGAAACTGGAGAAATGATGATGACAGTCCCTTTGATGTCAAAAAGCAGATCAACATTGTCTTCACATTTGATTTCACCTGACTAGCTTTTGTTTGGACAAGGGGAGCCAGTTGACTTTCACTGATCTTGCTGTTGTTTACTTTCTGGATTGTACCCATTGCACTGTGATTAGGGATTGCAATCCAGCAAAGCGGGATCCCGAAATCCCGCAGGATCACGCATAATTAGACAATCTGGCAGATCCCACACAAAATTAAGCGGATTCGCAATCCGCAAAATGCGGCGAAACAGTTTGTCAATCTGTGTGAACTCGCTGTCCCGTCGTTGTTTTCGGGCCTCACTCAGTCTCTATCATATTACACTGTTTGCCTGTACCCTTGCAGTTGGCATTTGACTCGTGTGAATAAACGTTTGTTTTAGTCAATCTTCGTCATTCGTAAGTAAATACACCCAATTTTATATATTCATTCCAACTTACATTTGTTTCGAGTACGCATTTCTGTAATTTGAGTTATGTTGCTTATTTACTACGACTTTCTGACTATATAATAAGGTTTTTTTTTGCACACGGGATCGAATCCTCATTCGGGCATCCAGATTTGGGGTTTCCATGGTTTCCCCAAATCACTCCAGGTGAATGCTGGGATGCTTCCTTCAAAAAGGCCATGGCCAAATTCCTTCCCGTTCCTTGTCTCTAGTCCCATCCCACCTCTAATGACCTTAGCCGTTGACGAGGCGTAAAGCAATTAAGAAAAAGTATTTTTTATGTGTCGCACACGTCATCTGAACTACACAGTTAAAGCTATTTATTCACGGTTTCATTATTCCTGTTTTCTTTATTTGCAGATAAAGTAATTCTGACAACTTCCTGTATTTGCGGCTGAAAATTTGATTATTCGTTGATGCGAAATTAATGTTATCGTAATTTTAATGATTGAATACCTATTTACTTAGCAACTATCCATTGACTTATTGTTGTCTTGCTCGCTGCCTCAATGCATTTGAAATACATGTTCTTTGACCAAAGCCGCCTGCTTACATGTGCCGCTCTGGCTTTTGATTAGGTCCTCTTGGGATGATTTGGTCAATGGCCACAATACATTGTTTTTGAGTGTATATCATGCGTTCATTCAACTCCTTGTTATTATTTCGACTACAAGCAAAAAAAAAAAAAAAAAAAGTTTTAATGAAGTCTTCACAGGTGTATCGCCAAATTGTGTTGTAAAAATACCATACTTCGACGACTGCCTCTGCCGTCTTCCTCACGAGTCAAATTTCATGTTTTTATAACGAAATCTGCAATACATCCATGAAGACTTCACTGCAATCATACACTGAGAAAGTCTAATTTCTTACTAATAAAATAATATATATTTCCTCTCTAAAACAGTCATTATGCCACTTAAAGTAAAACTGAAATACTTGACACTTTACGTTTTGAAGAGTAGTTTCTTTTGTTAACATTGAATCAGCTGTAAGATCAATCAAGGAATTAGGAGACTTAATAATGAACCCCGCAAAAACAGTTCTTGTAAAAATAGGCCAAGTCTCGTGCTTGTGCAGTGACAAAAAGTTATGAGATCTTGTTCTGAGCCAAGCCTACACTTTACAGCGTATATTCACTTTGTGAAATAGAATGCTTTCTTTCGTAGTTATGGAATGTTTATTTAGAATAATAATTTTTTAAAAAAACCTCTGATTTGGCCATTATGCATACCATGTTTTTTACTGATGTGATGTATTGTAAGGCACATAATATGACCTAAGACTGAATATTTTCCGGTTTTGATTGTTTGTTTAAAAATTGGTTTGCAATTAAAAACAAAAATTGAAGACCTCAAAATATACTTAAGACATATTAAAAAATTTTAATGTCATTTTGCCAATTAAAATATTGTTGACTACTAATTTTTATCATTAAAATAGATTTATTAATTTAATTAACAGATGTTTATTATTTAATTTATTAAAGCTTTAAGTAATTATGTTTTAAATGTATGCGTTAAAAAACTGTTGGCACCAATCCCGCTGGATCCCGTGGGATTGGTGCAAATCCGCCAAAATCCTGCGGGATTGCAATCCTTAACTGTAATGATTTTGTTTTTAAAAAATTTATTGTCTTTGAATCCGTCTATTTCTTGATGGGCTTGAACAAAACGATTCTTTTGATCTCCAGTGAGAAGTCTCGGCACAAACTTTGATGCCAATCTTCGCATCCCCAAATCAAAGCCTGCAGGGGCATGGTACGCAAGTGCTAAGTATGGTAGGGCATGACGGTGGAACATTGTGTGTCTAGGACAGCGGACATCTTGGCTTAATAACCGAGATTGTGAGAACAGAACATACTTCTATAAAATAAAAACCATTACCCTCAAGGTTTGACATGTGCTGAGGAGGTGAATAGGTGAGGTGAACAACCATTCACTAGTGCGGGACTTCAGGGGCACCGCACATCCCTGTTGTATTAGCCCGGTGGGAACACAATGGAGGTACGTGCTACTGGACCTTTCCTCCTGACTCATGTGACCAAAATTCAGTTAAACCAATCTAAAAACGTAAAACTCCCAACAAAAAAGTCTACTCTCGTGGCATGGGTCTGCCGCAAGAAACTTCAAATGCCCGCAATACAAAGAAGTGGGCCAGGGTTAACAGCCCCCCCCCCCCCCTCCCCACTTCCGGAGGTGAATGTTACAGAAAAGTTTGTTTGCTTGCGAACACTTTTATTGTAATGGAAATGCTTGAAGTAAATTTTGAATATTTCAAAAGGTCTAGAAGGGCTTGCAGGAACTTTAAAATTGATTAAAAAAAGCTGAGGACTATGACACTGCTGCTGGAAACAACAACCAGTAAGCAGGCTACCCAACTTCTTAGTCCTGAGAAGCTTGGGGAGTTCGCTATAAAATGCAAACTCCCCGACTCCCTGAACAGTAGCAAAGGGGTTGTAACCTGCCACCATATTATTCATATAGGGACTGAGGAACTTGTTAAGGAGTGGGGAGATTAGAAAGTGGTCGAAGTGCGTCAGATCACATGAAGGATGAATGGCAGTATTGAAAAGACTGTCCGGACATTTGAAACTCATTGTTATAAATGTAAAGGCTGACTGTCTAATCCTGAATGTCCACCCGTATATCCTGGACCCAGTGCACTGTTTTCAATGCCAGAGGTTCGGGCACACGATGGCATCATGTAGGGGGCAAGACCTCCTGTGTTAAGTGTGCCAAGGGCACACATGAGCTAGATGCCAGGTGTACGCTCTCACAGGTGTGTGTCAGCTGCTCTGGGTCCCACCCTGCCTGGAGTAGGGAGTGTCAAGTTTATCTTGAAGAGTGCAAGATACAGGAGCTGAAGACCAAACAGAAGATTTCTTATAGAAATCCAAAGAAGGTCAAGTTGTTTGCCGCTTCCATTTTAACAACTAGTTTTCTAAGATGGCTTCATCTCCTGTCAGGAAAGAGTGTGTTGCTACCCCAGAAATGAGCACAAGCACAAATTGCTCATGTCAAAAGCTGCTAAGGTCGTAACATTTAAGACCACGGACTTCGGTAGTAACATGTCTGTGACCTTGACCACTCCAGTAGCAGTGAAAAAGGCTTCCCCCACTAGCAGTGCCAGCAAAGATGAATGCTCCTGTAATTTCACCACGTGCAACAGTAGCAACACCATCTGCTACCAGTGGAAAACAAGGCGGCCAGAAGATCTGGGGCCCAAAGTTTAGACGGACCTGATTCAGTTTGTGAAATCCCCCTTTGTCCCTTCCCAAACTACCAAGTAGCAAGGAGAAGAAAGGAAGGAGGCCGAGAAAGCAATAGAACAGGAAGATGTTTCAGGAGTTTACCGAGTCGGAGATGTATGTCTCTTCAGAGCCAGAAGAAACTGAATTGCTGGTTAACGTGACTGGTCCTGTTCCTCAGCAGACAGTGACCGAATACCCACCCGAACTGGGGCGGGTGAGGATCAACATGTAAGATGGCTCCCATACTTCAGTGGAACATTAATGGTTTTATGGCTCACAAAGAGGAGTTACAACTCTTAGCATGGTCTGATCCGTTGTGTCTCTGTCTCCAAGAGAGACATTTCAGACCAACACACCAACCTGTGCTAAGAGGATATGACATTTGCCAAAGGTATGATACCGACGGTGATCGAGTGAAGGGGGAAGTGGCTGTGTTTCTACTGAACACTGTCCACTCCAAACCTGTTGCTTTCGCCTCTACCCTACGAGCAGTAGCTGCCAGAATTCATGGACTGGAACAATTGACAATATGCTCCTTATATCTACCCCAAGCTGGCTGACTTATTGCAGGAATTTTCTTGGCATTTTCTTCTGTTAGGAGACTTTAACGTGCACAGTGCATTGTGGGATTCGACCAATGATTGCCCCAGAGGTCGGAAATTTGTAGATTATTGGAGCGAGATGCATGCATCCTTAATACTGGCCAAATGCCCCTGCTCTCCTTTCATTGCAGACTCTGTGCACTGGGAGGTGGATCGTGACCTTAATGGAAGCAACCACTTCCCAATATGGTTGCACATAGAGTTTGAAAGCGGAGATACAACTATGCAACAAAAATTGAATATGAGCATAGTGAATTGGCATCTCTACTGCTGTTCAGTTACTCTCAGCAGCTTGGAAACACTGAGTAGAAGGTGAAACACTTTACAGAAGTGATTCACTAGGCGACTCATATTTCCATGCCTAACAGTTCCAGAGCGCTGCGCAGAATGTCCATCCATTTGTGGAACGACGAATTCAGGGTCACAGACGGGCCTTGTGTCGGTTTAGGTTGCACCCATCACTGACAATCTCGTAGCATTCCGAATTGCAAGAGCCAAGAAACATCGTGTTATTAAGGACAGCAACTGAAGGTCATGGCAGAACTTTGTGAACACCATTAACTGTTGTACATCATCGCCAAAAGTATGGGATTCTATCCCCCATATATCTGTGAGGTACTCCTGACTGGATTATTGGATCAGAGGCTGTCACTGACGAGTGAAGCATTGTGCAGCTGATGGCAGAGAACTTCGCTGCCAACACTTCGTCTGTTGGATTAGAATTTCAGGTCCAACAATGAAGATTTTCTGCCAAAAGGCAACTTTTTAGCTTCGACTCGTCGGATTTACAGGCAAACAATAGCCCATTTTTATCTTGGGAGCTTGAGTCGGCATTAAACAGTGCCAAAGATACCGTGCAGGGCCTGACCTGATCCAGTACCAGATGCTGAGGCGTCTTAGCAGAGAAGCTAAAGAGTACCTCCTGGGAATTTTCGATGATACTTGGACCCCAACTCGTGGAAAGAAGCAATGATGGTCCCTATTTAAAAATCTGGAAAGGGAAAGCTGTTGTCTGGTGGCTATCGTAGCATCGCCTATACGAGCTGCATCGGGAAGACACTAGTGCGGATGGTCAACCGCCACCTCGTCTGGTGTGTGGAGTCCTGTAATCTGCTGACTGCTTTCAGTGTGGATTCAGGAAGTTCCATTCCACCATGGGTAACCTGGTCCTATTGGAAGGGGCAATACAGGATGCAATCATTTGCAGCAAACACATTGTGGGTACTCCTTATATGTTGATGAATTTTTAATTTTTTGTTCTTCATCTTGCTTGAGACTCGCAGAGCGGCAGCTGCAACTTGCATTAAGCAGGCCTTGATGGATAGTCAGTACACACCGGCTTTCATTTCTCAGCCAATATAACCTGGTGTGTACTTCTTACTCGTAGCGGAAGTCTTTTTCCAGAGCCTCATCTTATCTTGAGGAACACCATTTTAAGTTTTAATGAAAGTATTCGGTTTCTAGGCCTCATGTTTGACAGTAGATTAAGTTGGCTCCAACATTTGAAAGGTGTGGAGTCAGAGCCCTAAAAGCTACGAATGTTTTAAATTGTCTGGTGGCAGGTCATAAGTCGCTGACCGCTCGTGCTTGCTACAATCTTATAGAGACCTTGTACGGTCATGGTTGGAGCATTGTATATGGTTCGGCACGAGACAGCTATCTCCGTATATTGGAACCATGCAGGAATTGATCTTGCCACAGGTGCCTACCGTTCCAGTCCGATACCAGTATTTATGCTAAGTCTGGTGAGCTGCCACTTTCCATCCACCAGCATCTTTCCATGTTACGACACTGTATATGAGGGCGGTTTGAAAAGTTCTCGGAATCACCGCTAGATGTCAGCGCTAGAGCAACGAGGTTCCCGCACAATAATCACACATCCTTTGTGAGTGAACATGTGGCGCGTCAGTGCTCTAGCTGCAGGAGTGTGGTAGTGACGACTCTTTGTTGTTGTTCCCGCGTAGTGATTTTTGACAATGGAAAAAACTGAGATTCGAGCAGTGATTAAATACTTTATAAAGAAAGGTATGAAAGCAAAGGAAATTGATGCCGACTTTCAGAACACACTAGGGGACTCTGCTCCTTCATTTTCAACTGTTGCCAAGTGGACCAGCGAGTTTAAATTTGGTCGGGAGAGCTTGGATGATGATCCACGTAGTGGACGACCAAAAAGTGCTACGACCCCAGAATTTATTGCAAAAGTGTATAAAATGGTCATGGAGGATTGTCTACTGAAAGTGCGGGCGATTGCTGAAGCTGTAGGGATGTCTTCTGAACGGGTATATTATATTTTAACCGAAGAATTGGGTATGAAAAAATTATCCGCAAGATGGGTGCCACGGCTCTTGACACTGCACAATAAACGCACCAGATTGGAAATGTCCGAACAAAGTCTGGCCCGTTTTCAGAGCAACCAACAAGATTTTTTGCGCCGGTTTGTGACTACAGATGAAACTTGGGTCCACTACTACACCCCAGAGACAAAACAGTAGTCAAAGCAGTGGAAACATGCTGATTCACCACCACCAAAGAAAGCAAAGGCAGTGCGTTCGGCCGGAAAGGTCATGGCCTCAGTTTTCTGGGCTGCAAAAGGCATTCTGCTGATAGATTATCTTCCTACTGGCCAAACAACCACGGGGCAATACTATGCAAACCTCCTAGACCAATTACAGGAAAAGATACGCGAAACAAGGCCTGGTTTGGCAAGTAAAAACTTCATCTTTCATCAGGACAACGCTCCGCTGCACAAAAGTGTTATTGCCACAGCAAAACTCCATGAACTGAGGTACAAATTGTTGCCACATCCACCTTATTCACTTGATTTGGCACCATCAGACTTTCATCTATTCCCCAAGCTGAAAAATTTCCTCGGTGGACGGAGATTTTCTACAAGGGAAGAACTGACGGCCGAATCGGAGAGATATTTTGCAGGCCTGGAGGAATCTCATTTTCGAGATGTGATCAAGGCATTGGAACATCGCTGAACCAAATGCATTAGTCTACAGGGAGACTATGTTGAAAAATAAAAGCAGTTCCACCGAGGTAAGATACTTAATTCTAATACATTCCGAGAACTTTTCAAACCACCCTCATACATATTGCCACAACTCCTGGCAGTCCCATGCACAACATAGTTATTGATCCTAACTTTGAATGGCTTTAAACCAACCGCCAAAGAGCAACCAAACCATTCAGCTACCGTCTGAAGGCTGTTTTAGAGGAATATGAGGTTGAGCTGCCATCTTTTTATCACCAGGGTTGGAATAAATCTCCTCCCAAACTTTTAAATAGGCACATAACAATTTTAAAACTTGCATGGTACAACTAGCTGTTTACCGATGACAATGTTTTTATCAGAATTTTTAACGATGTTTTAAACCAACATCACAATTTCATACCAATATATACGGATGGGTCTAAACAGGATATGGAGTAGGTTGCTCCGTAGTGTTTCCTCGAGCGACTTACACATACAAGCTTAATTCCATGTGCATCATATACATTGCATAGTGTTACCCTTTGTTAAAGTTGCTCCAGCATATGAAAGAAGTCATGTTATGAAATATATTGTATGCTGTGGTTCTCTCAATTGGATTCAGGCTTTAGGAAGTATGTGCGTAGCAGATCGTCTTGTCCAGGATATAGAGGACACCGTCCGATCCCTCTTTAGGAAAGGAGGTCGTATTCTGCTGGGTATCGGGGAATGAGGCAGCTGACGAATCTGCCAAGTTAGCCTGCGACAAGATCAGAATTGACTTTGATCCAGTCCCAAAGTCAGACCTTACCTTGGCGGCGAAAAGAATTGTTTTTGATGTTTGGCAGAGGCAGTGGCTGGAGATAGAGAATAATAAGCTCCGGCTGGTCAAACCGACCGTTAAGCTGTGGAGCAGCTCCTTCCAGCAGGTGAAGAGAGATGATATTCTCATTACTCGCCTCCACATAGGGCACTGTACTCTGACACATTCCTTCTCCGTCAAGAGGACCCACCGGAATGTGATGCTTGTGGAGTAACTTTGACTGTGCACTATATTTTAACTGATTGTGTCCTGTTTTTAGACTTAACCGCAGATGTTGGCCTAGCCAACGATCTGTCCCTTATTTTAAACAATGACAATGTGGTGATGGTTTTACAATTTTGTAATTTGGTTGGTCTAGTTCCAAAAAGCTTGGGCATATCACCCTTGATTTAAGAATGGATTGGTGGTCTCTCTACAACCACCAATTCATGTACTGTTTTTATCGTTTAGGATTTTAACCTATTTTTGGCTGGCCCCTTTACAGCCAGCCAGTGAGTTTGCTGTTTTAATGTTCGTTTAAGCTGGTTGGTGCTTTTTCAGCCAACAAGCCAGTATTTGTAAGTATTTTTATTTATGGCCAGTTTACAGCCATTGTTTTAGTGTTTTACTTTGTTTTGCCGTCTATATGACTGACCTCTTTACAGTCGGTCATGCCGCAACCACCGACAAGAAGGCCTTCCAGCTCTCACTGTGACGTCATACAGAGCCGTCCCAGCTGTTCCTCAATGCCAGACGGAAAATCAATGAATAATAATCACATAACCATCACACCATATCTTAGCAGAATATCATCATCATGATATCACATAATTATCACAATCTCGTAGCAGATTATCATCAAAATTATATCACAAATCATCACACCATATCATTGCATATTTATCAAAATCTTTATTATGATGTCACATATACATCACTGCATATCATAGTGTAACAAATGTAACATATCATCATCATCATCATCATGAGAGCAAATACACTAAATCATGTAACATATTATGTACCATATTTATCATCATCTTCATCCTCATGAAAATACAAAATCATCAAAACATATCATAGCAGATATACCATCATCTTGACAACACACAGCCATCACAACATATCATAGCATAAAAAATATACCATATCATCATGAGAGCAAATAGGCCTAATCTTTTAACATAACAAATTGATCTAAATTTTCGACCATCATGAGACCACTTGATTATTCAAAATAGCATAATCATAGTTTTTATCATCATGAAAATACATATTCATTCAACATATAGCATTTATCATAAAAATATAATCACTGAACATGTCATAACAAATTTATCTTCAGTGACATAATCATCAACATCATCATAAAAACCACATAATTTTCACAACATATCATATCAGACCATATACCAAGTTTCATAATCATTGAACTGATAAGTTGTACATACAAAGATACAAGAATGGTGAATACATTAGTCTTCATAAAATGTATGGTAGGGGCCTACACTTATCATAAAATTTAAGGTTCTCCTCTTACTAAGTTATAGCCTACATATTTTGTTAATATTAAAAACTGTTAATAAAATATTAATTAACTTACATGATAAAGTACTTAGGAAATTGTTAACCACTACTGATTAAATACTTTAACTACACAGATCATGTTTTCATTTTTGGTTTAATGTGCTTAATTTTCTTTTATTGCTTTTGGTGGACCACACTTGGTTATTTTTCATTTTACAGAAGTTGTTTAGTATTATATTTATAGATGTCCACACTATTTTGTTCCATATGTTCATAACTGGGTGCTGTGCACATGGACTGACAACAGCAAAGTCATCATGTGAAGCAATTTTATCAGAAATTGATTGAAAAGCTAACTGCCTCTGATTTTCTACTTTTAAAAAATTGAATTCTTTTTCTTTATCTAACAATTTTCTTAAAAACAGAAAAACAAATATCACAAGTGAGAGTGGTGTTTTGCGAGGAAAGCATAACTTGCCTCCGTCCAATTCCTCAATTAATTTATATTCTAAACCACATACGATTTCCTTATCTAAAGTCAAAAAGTCTCTGGACTTTCCACATTTGATCTTTTTCAGTACACAATAGCAACAATAACCAGTAATATAAGTGATTACAGGTAAATCAGAAGTTACAGAATTAATTTCATTTGTTGTAATATCAATGTCAATCTTATTGTTAGTTTCTTTAGAGGAATCTGGAACAGCATCTCCTTCTGAAATATTTTCAATTACCAACTTTTTAAACAATGAACCAGGTGTTAAAGATAGAGTTAAAGTGCTTTGCAACCTAAGTTTTTTTTTTCTGCTTCGAAAACCTGTCTCATAGAAACGTTGAATTGTGAACCTGCCAACTGACGGTACATACCAAATCTTGCCTCTAACACATCTGTTTGAAATTTCCCAGGTAAAATATAGTTCATTTTAAGTTCATCAACACAGTAACTTGTTAGTTGAAGAATGCTGTATGTAGTTAAACTAAGAGCACTGTGTGTTTCCTTTGTTAGTTTACCATTTACATCCAATGTTAGCCATTTGTCAAGCCAAGTAAGAAATTTCTGCAAAAAATCATACCTTATATCACCAGCATCTTTAGTCAAAGGTTTTTGCAGTTCATTTCTTAATCTAAATCCCTTAAGAGGTGTCTTCACATTCATGATAGACCACCAACTACTAATAATACGTATAAACTTAGCAGTGTCCTCATAGTTAACAATTGAATTCACTGGTCCTAATTCTAGTAAACTGTTTGCAATACACTCATTAAAAATTTGCAACACTAGTTTTACATTCTGTTTTTCAAATGAGGATGGCCACAGAGCTTTAATTGAGAGACCATAACTAAATTTAAAAATTTTATCTTTCTCAAGACCAAATAATTTTCTTAAAGCATCAAATGATGCAAATCGAACAACAGTAGGGTCCTCAAAATCAGGGTAAGAGAATGTTAGGTCTTGATTCTTTAGATTTAGCCAATTATTTCGTATACATTTCAAAATATGGACAGAATCATGTAAAAAAAAACAGAGGACGGGAGCTATCTTTAGGATTTTGATACAAAATACTTTCCTTTGGAGGATTTGCAAAATGTGTAACAGCTTTCCTATTAATTCTGTTGTTGTCTGTAATTATGCTGATAACTTTAAATCCTATATCTTCTAGCCCCTTTAACAATTGTTGTATTATAGAAAATAAAGCAACAGCATCAATTTTACTCACTGGTAGAATGTGAATAACATCCTTGAAAGGAGACATAATACTTTGAATCATGAAAGTATGTGCAGTAGTTGCAGTATCAGTGCTGTCATAGGCCATTCCAACAATATTACCACCTTTATAGTCCAAATAGGGTTTAATGTGAATTTCATCTATCATTAAGTTAACAGCTAGATCACAAGGTTTTAGGAAACTTTTCTTCTGTTTTATGTAAGATAGAAAATCAGAATTTTCTGCATTTACATTAATAGGGGATACCGTATTTTTTATGGTGTTGGGATGGGGTAAAATGATATAGCTACTGTTTCTTAGAAATCTGTAAGCTTGTCTGGAAATCAAAAATAGAATGGAGGATAAAATCATTGTGTCAAATTCAAACTTGTGTCTTTCCTTGCAGGTAATACGTTGTAGTAAATCTACTATGATACTGACATAATCAACTGCATTCTCCTTACCTTTGTTTAACAGGATTTCTGCACTTCTCATTGTAGATTCTACTTCAGCTGTAGATGTAACAATTTTTAAAACTTCTTTCATTTTAATTTCAACTCCTTTAAGAAATACTTTAATGCTCAGGTCTTCAGAGACAGTAAAGTAGACATTATGAGAACAATCTTCTAAATCGACATATATGCATAAGACAAAAAAACTTTTTAGGCACAACACACCAATTCTCACTCAATGACACATACTGAAATCTTTCATTAAATTCTTGAAAATTTTTAAAACAATGTTTCTTATTGTATTCCCCTGCACGTTTTTCACTTTCCAAAATTGCACTTTGAAGAGCATCAGCTTCCAATCTTTCTCTTCTGTCTTCTGGAGCCTCTCTTCTTGAAGTATTAGAAGATAGATAATTTGGACAATTAGGAAAGAGTTCAGGAACTGCATCTTCTTTCAATCGGTGTCTTGTCAAAGGCACAGTTATTGTCTTTCCAGTTTTCCAATCCACACAGGATGATGACATGAGTATGTCACTCTCTTTGAAATGTTTTCTGCAAACCTGGAAAAAAAAAAAATGTCAGAAATTAAGGTTTTAGTCTTACATGTGTACAAATAGTAAGTTAAGCCTAAATGTTAGTTTACAAACCTCACTTACAAAATTCATTGGCAAAAGTTATGCTATAAATATTATTATTAATAGCAATACATAATCTTAAGATATGCCTAATTGTTCAGAATTAATTTAGCATACTGGTTTTAATATGTAATAATTCTATAATTATGTAGTAGGGCCTAGGCTTAACCTAAATATTATAATATTTTACGTCTATCGTGAATTAGATCTTATAAAAAACACACAGGTGGTTTACTTACCACTGAATTAACAGTTGGAGTGAAGTTCTCTCTGTGAATTGCTGAAAGCCATTTACTTCTTCTGGATTTGTCCTAGGAAACTTAAAAACTTGCATAATTTCGCCATGTTTATAATTACTAGTGCATCTAGGAACACAGCATTTATTAGGCATCTTATTATGATATACCTAGCAAATAATTTGTAATAATATTAACGATTCTGCACGAAAATTATCGATGAAATCACAACGACATTGCTATTACAACACTAGACACGCTAGACTCTATCAAGCAGCTACAGGTGTCCAGAGCCAATATGGCTACCGCTGTCGACACGAAACATTACGATGATCCACGAAGTAACGAGGCCTTCTTTGTGTGACGTATACAAAGTATCTTTCTGAGCTGGTAGGCCTTCTTGTCGGTGGTTGCGGTCATGCGGGCAGTATTGTTGTATTTTATTCTGCTGTCTGTGGCCGACCCCTTTACAGTCGGTCATGCAGGCGGAAGTTGATTAACGTTTTAAGCCACATTGCCATTCCATGTTTTAGTCAGGGCACTAATGACCTCATTGACAACCCTAAAGCACCAAAAACAACAACCACCCAAATCAAAGTTCAAAATGCGCAATTGAGCTCTAGGACATCCAGGCCGGATAAGTCTTCGAGTTGGTCAATTGTCCTGTGTCGATCTTTGTTGGTCAGATTACGGATTTTGCCGATGTTGTCCTTGCTTTGAGCAGTTGAAGGGCGACTGGAATGGGGCTGATCTTCAATGGCCATATTTCTCCATTTTTAAACTGAGAAAACCATTCTTACACTTGAGTGTTCTTTGTAAGCTGTTTTCGTCATCACAACCACTGCGTTCTTGACAAGTAAAAAACAAAACTTCACATCTGCTTGTTGTTCATAAGAATTGACCATCTTTTCGTGTCATGTCAGCTCTGTACACATACAAAGAATTGCCAGAGAAACCACACTAGTTTGCTATTGGGTGATGCCATTTGGCAAAATGACTCAGCAGAGGTTCTGCAACAGAAATACATGATGTGCAATATTACGATTCCGGTTAGTTTTGGGTCCCCTGTCGTGTATATATGCAAATTTACTAAAAAAAATCTAAAACTGTATGTGTTAGGTTCACAGGTGGGGTATTATCGTAGGTTGAGGCTAGGGCTATGTCTGGTGTCTAGGATATGTTGATAGGCCAGTTCTCATCTACAGAGTTCTGAAGCGGTCATGGTGTCTGGGAAACTCTGACAGCTCTAACCGGAAAGCAAGTGTTACAATTGTTGGAATTATGAACTGGCATGGCTTGCCACTGGATGGTCAGGGTTGGCATTATTGCTTGCGGCCATTCGTCCTGTAGGACAGTTGCTGAGTGGTAAAACCAGTGTAGTAAGCTGTACAGAGCAAAATAATAAGTTGATAAATCAGGTGAGTTATAGCACAGGTGGCATGCCAGTAATAGGAAAGGATTCTCCTACGACGGGATTAGAAAAGGCAGAAGGTGCTGGAAACATGTTAACGTTTTATAGCAGGATCTATTGCCAGGGAAAGATCCATCAGGAAGTCTAGGGGAGTCAGAAAGTAAATGCTTGAGGACCAAAACGATGATCAGATTAGGAGATCTGCTAAAGCAAGTGTGGGGACAATTGGTAGGTTTTTGGGAATGAGAACAATTTGCATTTCTGGGAAGGATAGTAGGAAGTCATGCCCATGGTGAAGGATCGGGTTAATGGATTTGAGACTAGGAGAGAACTGGATGATGAATATTTGTATTTGGTCAGCTTTAGGATGTACAGAATGAAAAGTGTGGGTGATAGCATGGGAGATTTGCTTTTGCACAAGATGAGAAAGGTAGCGGTGGGAAAAGAGCTTGGGATAGTTTTTGGCAATACCTGCAATGTAATACATGATTGGAACAATTACACCTACCATGGATCGCAAGGCTGTACAGGAGGGAACCATTAGTATGGAAGGGATGGTAACTGTCAAAGTGTAGGTAATGTTGTAAATTTGTCAGCTTGATGTGCAAAAAGGTGTGGAAGGAACCTTCTCATGGCATGATGTGGGAATATGATGAGGCGAAAATTATGGAATGACTGTTGTTGTGGGAACTGATAAAAATCTAGGAGGTGGTCTCCCATGGGTTCTGACCATAAATAAAAATGCTAGACTTCCACATACATGGTATATACCAATAGTAGTAGGACTGATTTTTTTAAAAAAAAATTATTGAAGATATCTTTACAATTCCTTAATCCTCTTCGAAATAGCACTCTTAGGCAGCTACATGCCAAAAATTACGCTGCTGCCATTGGCCATACGCCATCTGGAAGTCAGTTTCGGGGACGCTGTTGAGAGCCCTCGTCGATGCTGCTTCAACGTCCTGGATTGAGTCAAACCGCTGTTCCTTCAGCTGATTTTTCATCCATGTGAGTAAGAAAAGTCAGATGGAGCCAAATCAGGACTGTAGGCGGGGTGCAGCAACGCGGCAATGTCAATTCGGGCCAACAGTTGTCTCATGACGGCTCGCCTTGGCACGGCGCATTGTCGTGATGCAGAGTCCAATTGGCGGTGATGACTGGTCGGACGCGATTCACTCGGTCTCACAGGCGGGCTGGCACTTGCACGTAAAAGTTCGAATTGACAGTTTCCCCACTGACTTTTTTTTTTTATTCCCACGGATGAAAAGGCAGCTGTAGGAACAGCGATTTGACTCAATCCAGGACGTTGAAGCAGCATCGACGAGGGCTCTCAACAGCGTCCCCGAAACTGACCTCCAGATGGCGTATGGCCAATGGCAACAGCGTAATTTTTGGCATGTAGCTGCCTAAGGGTACTATTTTGAAGAGGATTAAGGAATTGTAAAGATATCTTCAATAATTTTTTTTTAAAAAATCAGTCCTATTACTTTTGGTATAGACCTGTAGATCTTTCTCTGGCAACAGACCCCATTGCAAAACATGCAGCATGCATCCTGCTTCCACAGCCTATACTAATTCCATTACAGGATGTAAGAATAAAAGTTGAGTGGGGGTTCCACTAAACAGTTATGCCTCAACTCTAACCATGTGATGTTACCTTTGGATAAATAATTTGTGCTTTGCTGGAAACGGCCACCACCTAAGTTGAATTAACTCCAACTCAGGAAAGGTAAGTCAGTATTAAAAGTCACTGTCACTGTTGCTGTTGAAACTAGTAATCACTATATTCTTCAAAATTTGCAAAGTCAGAAACTTATGACATTAATTGCAGGAACAATTAACCCAATTAACTCATTTGAGCCAGACCAACCTCATGACCCCTAACTAGTGTTGTAAAAAAACGGTTTTTTTTCTGGCTTGAAAAAAAACATGAAAAAAAACTTTGAAAAAAAACATGTTTTTTTTCTGGAACACGTTTTTTTTTTCACAACTACTAAATTTCAAATTTGTAAGGCAGTTATCGTTTAAAATGACTGTTTTAGAGTTTATTCTAAGTACTTATCTTAGTTTAAAATCTATATTTTTCTGGTTCAGTAGGGAAAAAAAATACGAAAATATTGGCAAAATTGACTGAAATTTTCTTTATGAACGGGGATTTCCCGAAGAGACTAGGTTGCGCAAGAAGGAATCCCCATTCCCCATTGTTTGGGTTGATACTTGCTATTTGAAATAGTGCTGCCAGCCATACAAAATTACCTACAGATCTTTTAAAAAAATTAGGAATTTAAAATTTATCCACGGTTTTTTGCCTTATTGGGCTTTCCTTATATTCGTATACTTGTTAACTCTCAGAGTATAGTGGTACTGACTCATTAAATTGTCAGTAAGGGAGCGTGCATAAACCACATAGCTCCATTTTGGCCTCCTGTGAACCCCCACGTAGCCCTACGTGGCTTTTGCCTCCCCCCCCCCCCCCCCCCCCCCCCGCTCACGAAGCACATAGCTTTCTTCCGTTTTGATTCCAGAAGACATTTTGTACTGTTTTCTCTTGTCAGACTATTGTAAATTACATACGGATATAATTAACTGAGGGAAATAAATACTGACATGCTGTTGTGAGTTCAGTTCCTCATTTTAACTGTGAAAAATGTTACGAAAGGAAAGTTACGTGGCCTGGCTCAGAACCCCCCCCCCCTCTCCCCACGTAGCCCAGCGTAGCCTTCCAGCTAACCCCTCCTCCCTCTGGACCGAGCCACGTAGTTTGTGCACGGTCCCTAATTATGAATTGTTTCCTTACAACCGTTGGTGTAAACAAACGATTGAAAAGAAATAAAGCTCCTATTTTGTATGATAATAGATTTTAATTCAAACTTAAAAGACCGTAATACAGAACTATCAGCGCAGTCTTTATGCACAGTGTGTACTTTGCTCACAATTTAAAATTGCAATCTCAAAATCTTTTGCGTACAATACAAGAACAACCAGTAAAAGAAAATTTAACTATTTCTGAAGTTAGAGGAGACAGAAGAAGAGACAGAAAATTCCGACACCAACCGAACTAGTGTTGGTAGTGCTGATACTAGTGAATGTGGTACTGACATAGAGGATGAATGAAATTATGTTACCTATATAGATACACTTTTAAATCATTATGTGAGACATTATATGATTCAGTAAGACTTAAAACACACTTGTAAAATGGAAGTTCCTTAAATAAAACTATAATTTATCAAATATTTTGCTTTCTGAAAAAAAACAAAATTTAGAAAAAAAACACGGGTGCTAGGTTTTTTTTCATGTTTTTTTTCACAAAGCTGAAAAAAAAACATTTGTTTTTTTTCAGTTTGCAACACTACCCCTAACTGACTAACAGTCTCATGAAGGATGATAGTTTTATCACACGTTAACCTGACAGTGCAATATGTCTGCCCGGATATAGTTGTTCATAGTCATACGCCTAGCCTCACGCCCGGATCACGCTACCAAGAAGATCCTAAGGATTTTCAAAGACTGCCTGGAGGTGAGCCTTGGGCTGCTATTTATAGAGAGTATGATGTGGGAACGCGATTTTTTTCCGGTTCACAAGAAAAGAATCCCTACCCAGCATGGGCAAGTATAGCCTTCCACATTAATGGATTGTTACATCTGATGTCTTAAATTCCCTAAATAAATTCCTATATGTCTGAAATTTTACAGCAATTAGTCTGGCTTATAAATGTTAAAATCAATCAAGGTAAATTATTTGTAACTTTAATGGTTTGGCCGTAAAAATTATTTTCTGAAATTCCAAAATATGTTTATAACTTCCACAGGTTTTAAAGCTACGAAGCTGAAATAACTTTTATCTTGCTTCAAATTTTCTGTTTCCTTTGGCGCCAAGATCCATTTGTTTACCGTTCTCTAACAGGTTGAACCAAAATTCTTAGATATTCTAAAAGATATACAGTTTCAAAATTAAAATTTGTTTAACTGACAACTCTGAAACATACTTTAAACGATTCTACATGGTTTTCTCTATAAAGTGTGAAATTCTGAAGTTGCTATACGATTTCCTCGATTTATTATGAATTTCTAAAGTAGATGCTGTCTCAGGATGATGAAACGGGAAATACCGGCTTGCCTCAGCATTTTCTTGAAACTTAAAAATCTCTAGTTTGTCCCATCCTGACCAAAATACCACATGAATCTTAACGAGACTTACTGAAAACTGTTTATTTTGGAATGTACTTTCTTTTGAATTTAATTTTCTAAACTGAATTTGCTTATATTTTTAAACTGGCTATTTTGACATTTCCATATGTAGTGAAAGTTTTTACAAATCGCTCTAAAATCAATCTTTAAAACTTCAGTGAAACTTTTCAAACTCTTATGTAACAAGATCACACTTCTTACAGGCTATAACCTGACTTTCTATCTTCAAAATTATGCCTTCTAGAATTTTAAATATGTAATTGCATCTTAACTTATTATGCCGGCTTCCAACTTTTAATGTCTTATTGGAATTTTCTAGCTACAAGTTTTCTAACTTCATTCTACTAGTTCTATTCTGAAATAGCTAAAAAATAAATGAAACGTTTTCTTTTATGAAATCGGCTCATATACTAGATATGTTGATACTATTTTCTGACTTTCTATAATTGTTTACTCTGATTCGTGACCTGAATTATCTAAGGAAATAACTTTATGCCTGATCTGCAATGTTATTTAAATTTTGTTATGCATGTAAGGTAACAAAATTTTGTAACTTCGTAACAAAATTTGTTCACTGAATATCGAGTTTACTTAAATAACATTGCAGATATAAGTTAAAGTCATTTGCTTAAGATAATCAAGTCATATTCCCAATTATACAGTTATAGAAGATCAAAATGTAATATTAGCACACCCAATATGCTAGATTCAGACCATTTCATTAAAAGAAAACGTTACCTTTATTTTTGGACTATAACTAAAAGAATGAAATTTGAAACATTAAAAGATGGAAGCCGGCGTATTAAGTTAAGATGAAATTACACATTTAAATTCGAGAAGGGATAATTGGAAGATATATAGTTTATAGCCTCAAAGAAGCGTGATCTTGTCTTATACAGCATATAAAAGTTTGAAAAGGTTCACTGAAGTTTAAAGATTGATTTTAGAGCTATTTGTAAAAACTTTCACCAAATGTGGAAATGTCAAGCTTAGAAAATATAAGTTAATTCAGTTGAGAAAATTAGTCAGGATGACAAAGTAGAGATTTTTACAGTCTCAAGAAAATGCTGAAGCGAGCCGGTGCTTCCTGTTTCATCATCTTGAGACAGCATCTACTTTAGAAATTCATAATAAATTGATGAAATCAGATAGCAGCTTCAGAATTGCACAATTTATATGTAAAACCACATAGAATCGGTTAAAGTATGTTTCAGAGCTGTAAGTTAAATATTCTAATTGATATACATTTTCAGAATTAAAATTGGTGTAATAATTTTGGTTCAACCTGTTAGAGAATGGTAAACAAGTGGATCTTAGTATCAAAGGAAAGAGTAGAAACTTAGAAGCAAGTTAAAAGTTATTTTAGCTTCGTAGCTTTAAAACTTTGGATGTTACAAACATTTTTAGAATTGCACAGAAAATAATTTTTTACGGCGAAAATATGATAGCTATGAATTAATATTTATTAATATTGATTGATTTTAACATTTATAAGCCTGCCTAACTACTATCAACGTTTCAGACAGATAGGAATTTATTTAGGAAATTTTCAGACATCAGATGTTGCAATCCACGAGTGTTGAAGGCTACACTTGCCCATGCGGGGTAGGGACTTTTTTCGTGTGAACAAGGAAAAATCGCATTCCCACACCCTCTCTATAAATAGCAGCCTCCAGGCAGTCTCTGAATATCAGTTGGAGTGGGACCACGCTTATTGGTAGCGGGCATGATGCTAGGCTGATGACTATGAACAACTATTTCCGGGCAGACATATAGGACTGTTGGGTTAACGTGTGATAAAATTATCATCCCTTATGTGACTGTTATTCAGTTAGGGGTTGTGAGGTTGGTCTGGCTCAAATGGGTTAATCGTTCTTGCAGTTAAATTTCTTTGGTGAATATTTCCGAAGTCATAAGTTTGTGGCTTTGTAATTTTTGAAGAATATAGTGATTTAGTTTCAACAGCAACTTTTAATACTGACTTACCTTTCCTGAGTTGGAGTTAATTCAGCTTAGGTGGTGGCCATTTCCAGCAAAGCACAAACTATTTATCCAAAGGTTAGAGTTGAGACATAGCTGTTTAGTGAAACCCCCACTGAGCTTTTAGTCTTACAAGGAGCATTCGTTCCCATTATTGGTCATGCCACCTGTGCTACAACTCACCTGATATACCAATTTATTTTTCTCCACTGCACACCACTCAACAACTGTCCTATGGGATGAATGGCCACATGCAAACAGTTTATACTGCCTACCCTGACCATCCAGTTGCAATCCGCCAGCCCACAATATCCCAACAACCTTTGTATTTGCTTTATGGTTAGAGCTGTCAGTTATACCAGACACCACTACCTCTTTCGAACTCTGTAAATAAGAACTGGCCTACAACATATCATACACACCAAACATACCCCTGGCCCCATCTGTAAACCTGTCACTTAGAGTTTAAAAATTTTGTAAATTTGCATATAGTATTTAAATATTTTTGGATACATGTTTACATCTTTAATATAAATCTGTAAGCAAGCTGTGTGTGTCTAATGGTTTGAAACAGTATCACATATTAAAAATGTGTGAAAATAGCTTATGACTTATTTGTATTGATGAATGAAGCAAGAAGTTATTGTTTCTAGATCAGATAAATATGTGCTAAGATCACTATATAATTGCGATGAGCACTTTTTTAAAAAAAAAAAAAAAAAAAAGAAGCTGACAAGAGATTGCACAACTACTCTTTGAGTTCAGTTTGTTTTAATTTTTAAGTGTGGTTCTTCAGTTTTCTTGAATTAAGTGGAATATGTGAATCAAACATAATAAGGGTAAGTAATATGTAATTTATTTTAGACATTGTTGTGCTTGGAAATATACTGACCTAACTCACCACCAGGATTCTGACCTTCCTTCAAATGAATAAATTCAATAAATACCAAATATTCTACCTTTTTGCGGCCAAAAATGGCATAAACATACGATATCAGAGAAGTTATTATTATTTCTAGATCAGATAAATATGTGCTAATATCACTATGTAATTGCGATGAGAGTGATGAGGAACAAGCTAAGAAATATCTATGGACAGTCAGTCCATGAAAACACATCATTCACTCAAGAAAACAGTACTAGTCAGAATGAATATTTTAAACGTTTCAACTACTATTAAATACCTGTAACTAATTTAAAACCTTTACCTGTAAATTTTCACTGGCGGTATGGTTCATACAGTTTGCCATTAAAATAAAACAAATCACTTTAATAGTCTTTGAATTGAGTTTATATTGTTTTTTTGGTCTCTGGTTACTTATTTAAAATCTAACCCATTAATCAGTCCACTACAAAACAATAATTGTAATGTAACTGTGATATTTAATTTATGGTACGTAACTTTGTCCTTAATATCAATATTAAAGGTTTTGTTCCATATCAGGGCAGCTATATAATAATTGTGGCACCATGATTTAATGATGGATTCTTACTTAATGCGACGAGACAAATCAAAAGTGCACTTTATTTTGGTAGATATGAGAAGCAGACATTTTTTATTTTTATTTTGTATGAAACATCCATAAACTCGATAAGCAATAGTAATTTTTGTTGGCACTATTTAGCGTGCAACAGTCCTAGTCATGGGTAAATGGCTGCTCGATCTTGGTACCAAGAAGCGTAGAATTTGTTGGAATGCAGCATGCACAATCTAAAACCTAAGTAGGGCATCTGAAATATAATGGCCTATGGTTAAGTTTTGCAGTTTCCAAGTTGCATTTAAACTTAACATACAAAGAAATTCAACACTTATTGGTACCAATAGCAAATGGCCATTACCCATTAATAGGACTGTGCCACACTAAACAGTGCCATTGAATTCAGTTTATGGACACAAAATAATAATAATAATATTAATAAATGTTTCTTGGTGTAATGCCTGCTCTTTATACACAAGATGATGATTTTTTTTTTGCCAATCCATGCAATATACGGTACTGAGAAAAATGATAAGACATTTCTAGACACACCAAGAGCCACACGCACGATATATATATATATATATCTATTATATTACTTATTTAGTCAGTACCTGGGTGACCGATCTTCGCTCGGCATCTTTCGATTTCTATTTAATATCCAAGATTTCGAGTAAAGTTTGATTAAAGTAAAAGGCTTGAAGACTTCCTAGGCATTTTGAGGTGCACAGTTAACCAAAGAGAAACTTCACTAACATCATTAGGCTTACTGGTACCTGAACCTTCTACGTAATGAGGTTAGAGCCGTTTTCGAGAAACCAAATACAAAAATTGCAACTTTTTTTTTTTTTTAAATCGTGTTAAAAACTTGAATAGCAAAACGCTACCTACATATGAAATTTCATCCAAATCGTTAGATCCATTTGGGAGACCGCCTCATAAATTGCTTTCAAAGAAAAATGCTATTATTATGTTAAACAGAAATCTTAATGCCAGTCAGGGATTGATTAACGCTGCGAGATTTGTGTTAATTCAGGGCATTCTACGAAAACCCTTGATGATGGATTCTTATGTACCTTGACGAGAAAAATTTAAAGTACAAAATATTTTTAAATTTATATATCTTGCTTAGTTTTCGAGATATCATATCGCAAAATTAACGTGGTTGGTTGAAATGCGACCTGGACCAGAAGATAAATTTCGTCACAGCCAAGTTTGATGATGAATTCGTATGAAACTCGTCGAGAAAAATCGAAAATAAAGAATTTATTTTTCTGATACCTCAAGTGAAGAGGTTAGGATTAGATCCGACCTGGACCAGAAAAAGAATCCACCAAAAGCACTATGTCGATACGGTGGAAATGTACTTTTAATGTTTTATTTTGTTCCAAATGGTTGTTGTTAGGTTGAAATACAGCATGGACCAGAAGAAACGTCGCCAAAAGCACAAGGAACTATACCTATAACTGATTTTTGACATGCTATATCTCGTAAACCAAGCGAGATATCAAGAATATTTATTCTTTATTTTCGATATGTTTCGTTCTATAAGAATTCATCATCAGATTGTGACGTCACGGTAATGATAGAACATCATCAGTGCTAAATCAATTCACTCCGCTAAAACTATGCTCATACCTCGCGTAGTAGTATTTAATGACAAACTAACAACCACTTTTTACGGTCAAAAAGTAAACGGTGATTAGTTTATAACTGGTACCGGTAATATTATTTTCAAAGAAGTTTATCACCTCTGACAAAACCAATCATAAATTTTTAATTATCTTCCTTTTTAAATGTTTTACAATTAAACTTGCAATGTTACTATTTCCACGCCTCAGCCAGTATACAAGAACTGTTCGTTTAAATATTCTTTGAAATCAGAGAGAATCTATTTGTAGGCTTTCTGGTACCTGAATTGTCTACGAGATGGCGCTAGTGCCGTTTTCGAGATATCAAGTGAAAAAATTGTTTGTATTTTGCAAACTCGCTTTTTTGTACGGAAGACAACTATTTAGGTAATCTTAAAAGTCAAAACATTATCTAAATATCAAATTTCATCCAAATCGTCATAGCCGTTTCCGAGATCCGAAATATATATATATATATACAAGAATTTCTCGTTTAAAGATATAAGATAAGATATAGATCAAAAATTTTATTTTATTTTATAATGGCTGATTGTCACAGATATTATTCTGTCCCACAATTAACGTTGGTCACTGGTTCAATCCCCACTCTTTACTCTTGTTTCATCATTAGTTCATTCATATGTTAGTCCCGATGTGTACACATCTTCCCCCTGCCATATGTCTCGCCTCTTGCATGATTAAGGATATAAACCGAAATATCGTGAAGAGTGTTTTTTTAATTATGTGTGTGTGTTTTTCTGGCCCTCCTGCCTTCATCTGTGAAAAGTGACAGGATATGGAAATATAACCTATCTTATTTTCAAATATTCTTTTAAGAAATACAAATTTTGTAGATTTTTTTAGTAGGTATACTTTATGTAACATTTCAGCTATTAGATATTATTTATGTATGTAATTTGTAGATGTAGATTAATGGTAAATAGTGCAATTTGAAAGTGTCTAAAGTGTACCTATACAGGGTATAAATTATAAATTAGCTATGATAATATATTTGTCAGATTACGTACTGTCTTTACTACATATTTCTTCTGCAACTTTTGCCCACAATTTTTGCTGAATATCACATAATACCTCATATCTCTTATATCCCATATCTGTGTTTTCTCATTATTCGTATTGATGCATAAAACTAACAAGGAACATGAAGTGTAGACTACATAATGACGACTACAAGCAATTAATCCAACTGTAGTAGTTTTAATCGCTTGCTGGCTAAAATCAGTTTCTCGAGATCACTTGCAGTGGACACCATTCAGCAACTTACCAAGTGGTGGTACAGTCGCATCAATATGCGTAGCTAAGTGATACCCATTTGTCGCTCAAATACAGTTGCAGCGGACGACCCACCGAAGGGTATGATGCCTCTATGAAACTGGAAGGCTATGAGTGTTTCAACTTCAACTCTGCCAAATTCAACATTTGGGTTCCATGATAACCACCAAGTCATATTTACCTACTAGTGATGCTGGCTTAAGCTAATTCAGTAGTCAAAACTCGGAGTCCTATAACGTACTAAGGTGCTGATGAATGAATAACTCTTTTTTTATTAATTTTTTAATGTAGCAACCATACCTATCTATTAAACATATATGAACTGGAAAATGATAGATCAAATGCTCAACAGCTTACCAAAGTTGATAGCAGGAAAGAAGCTACTAGTATACAATATTTTGAGTGACCCATTAATTATGTGTCCAGAGTAAGAGGAAAAAACATTCTAATGCAATTTTTAATCTTAAAAAGGTATAATTCAGAGCATTAAATTATGAAATGTCACTCAAAGTGTAATGGTCAGAAATGTAATCTAAAATTACATTTCAATGCCTTTGGTCTGGGTAAAATTTTCTGGGGTACTTTTGAGATATCACCGAGAATGTTTTGCAGTCACTGGGTGGAATGCTAGAATTCTGAACTGTGGCATAAGTTTCAGATGATAATGGGGAGAGAAGGGAAAGACATGTTACAACATTGAAGAACCAATTAATTATTTGGATGGTTAGAACAATTTAATGATAATTGCAATTTTAATATTGTATTATGGATAATTTTGCTTCTGAGTGAAATTTTGTATTAGGTGGTGTCCAAAAATTCCCAAACCAAAGCTATAAAAACTGAAATACTTACTGCACCTGAATGCACTGTTTCCACCACTTTCTTCGACTAGTCAAATATTTCTGATATTAGCAGATCACCTTGTCTCTCCTCTACAGTTGTGTACTGGCAAACCTTTAACTTCATCTCCGTATAAGCGAAGAGCCCAAGTCGAAGGATGAGAAATCATTGAATGAGGTAAATGAAGGATGACAGTTATGGAATTCTTCACTAAAAACTATTGTGCACAGAACAAATTAATGCCCACTGTGTAAAACCTGCTGCTTGCTCGGGGTTGTAGCTTACAGCTTGTCTTAACTATGATCGTGTCTGGTACCCTTAAGTGATGCTATTTACGGTCGCCAATCCCTCGTAATTACCCCAAGGGTTCTTAAAACACAACTTCCGACTTCCTGATTAATTCCAGATTATATTTTTTTCAAAAGTTCTTACATAAATTCGGTACCAGCGTAGTCCTAAAAGAAAAGCATCAGACTTCTATCCGAAATAAATGATTACAGGTTAAACCATCCTCTCACAGTAAGCAACTTCCTCCTAACCCCTAGATGAAAGTTAAAAGTTCATTGACCCCGCACCATTATAACGTCACTACTAAAATTTCCTACATCTCCGCGACCAACCAACACGCCGTCCTCTCGGTTCAATTTCTGCCGAATTACTGCTGCCCGCCTAGGCTGGCGGTGGCTCCTTATATTCATATTGGGCCAGCTGACTCAGCAGACGCTTGGTTTGACAAAGGGAAACCTTATTTTTATTCCGATAAGTCTGAAATTTTGATATGTTATGAAGCATATTTTAAATGTCAATTTTAGTTATGACAAGTTTTCTCCTAGGATTTGTGTATTTCGAGTTAAAGTCGTAAAAGCTTTACTCTTTCACCATCCCTACAATTCGTTAGTCTGTGAAATGATTCTGTTATCAAATTGTTCTATAAAAATTTCCTCAACTTTTGACATATGACACGTCTAGATCCCAAATGTATTTGATGGTGAAAATCGACTTTGAATATAAGTGCAAAGTCAGCTAAAAACTTGTATGCTCATTATCTCCAAATATAAGAGTGCTACCGATTTGTAATATATCTCAAACTTTACTAAATTAAATTATTTATCTGATGGTAATATTATTTCCTCATTATCTATTTCCCTTAATGCCAATCCTTTGTTCTCAAAATAATGCTTAGCAGCAGCAATTAAGTTCAAACCTTAATTTCCCTTTTATGGCTTATATCTTGTCGGAATCTTTACGAAAATCACTCCAGGTGTTCAGTGAAAGCTTCTCTTTAATATAAATGTCTTTTCTATGTGCTCAGATCTGTATGTCTGCAGAAATGTTGAATTGCAGAGTCAGCAAAATCTCTTATTTTGTCTAAAAAAACATACTTTCTTTTTACTTATTGACTTTATCGTTTAATATGTTGTGTATTATCTTATGCTGAACATTTTGAGCTCTGAATCTTAGCTGTACCTTGAAAATTAGGTGAAAAAAAGTTACTTGTGCAATAAATTCCATGAGCTTGCAAGACCACCAATTTCATGATATTTTCTTAATGTAATCTTCTAAAATGCAAGTGTTGGATCTAATTTGAATTGTCATCTCATTTTACACCTCTGAAAATGAATGTGGCCAAAAGGCTTCTAAAAATGTTTAAATTTCTTTATAATATTTTCGAAAACTTACAAAATAGCTCAAACTCTCCTTACTAACGTTTCCTGACTCTCAAAATACTGAAAAATGCTTCTAAAAGGATCTGCTATTGGTTTTAAGTGTGTTAAGGACCCTTTGAACTGTTTTTGAAAGTATACTGACATAACTAAGGTTATGTGACATGCTCCCCCAAAATTGAACTTATTCTGCACAGCAGTAATGAGTTGAATTTTCTAAAAGGAAAATGGAAAAAAAACCCTATTATTCCCCCCTTTTGGATCTATTATGGAAGTTTGCTTACTTTCACCAATCAATCAATCTACAAAATTCTCTCTCAGTTTTCACTCAAACATTATAAAAATTAGAGAAATATAAAATTAAAATATTAAAGACTGTAACGTCTGGTACCGTCCCTATCAAACATTACAATAGAAAAATGGTACTTACTATAACATGAACATGAAAATATATCATTGTGTAGAAATGTAAAACATTACATTTATGATTTCTTAAAAATCAAAACGTGTGCACATTCATTTGTGTATATGCTAAAATATGACAAAAAATAATATCCTAAATTGCTGTTTAAATTGTTACAAAAATATACAAAATTTCTGATCCGAAGATGTATTAACACTAAAAGTAGGTGAAATCCCCAGTCCTGGAACGATTCGACACAAAGAGGTAGGAGCAATGAATTAATATAAAATGAAGCTCCTAGTGAGGGCTAGCAGAGCGAAAGTTCATATTATCCAGCACCTGTTGCAGCAGGTTGGTCTGGAGTAGATCTGAGCCTAAATCTGTTGAAAACAAAAGGTGTATCAGTGTCACAGCTTAAAATCTGATACCCTAAAGCTAAATAAAGTTCCAAATTACAAAGAAATTACACCTCTTGACAATCTTAAACAAGTTGTGTGAATAATATATTCTTAAGTATCAATTTTGAAGAAAAATTAAAATTGAAAGATTTGACAAATACTATACAAATCAAAAGATATTATAGATAATAATAGAAATAACTTGAAATGCTTTTGGATGTAACATAGTCACTAAGAAATACCAAATACAGCATAAAGTGCTGTTAGAATTCTCTCATTATAAAATCTTAAAATAGGATGATTATTTGAAAATAAAATATGAACATCAAGAATGTTTAATAGATAAAAAATACCAATTTGAGGTATTGAATTGTCAGAGACTTAAAAATAAGGCTTAAAAACTAATTGTATTGTAAAAAATACATGGAAACCCAAGTACATAACACAGGGTTATTATACGAGTATTATGTTCAATGTTTCTGGGGAATAAATGCCCAATACTCTATGACAAATTTAAAAATAATAAATACATCCCAGAAGAGGGTACGAACGAAACAAAGTTTCGTCTCATCAGTATACTGATGGTAAAAATGACCTTAAGATATGAGGTAATTGTTCTATCACAACATAAATTGTGTTGACCAGTATACTGGTCTTAACTTCTCTAGGATCCAAATATACTCAAGCCAAGAAATGTGATAGTGCATCATGTGTACTTGGACAGCCAATTCATGTAAATATATATTTTTTCCCCTATTCGTATATTTTTTCTAAGAGTCAGTACCCTTTGAGCAAGTAATGAAAGGTATTCATACCTTGTGAGTTAATACCTAATGTATCCCTTCTAGACAATGCAATTGTCCTAATAGTTGCCTATGACAAATTACAAAATCAATGGCTGAAGCCTACAAAGTATGGGAATACGGCAGAGCTGCTTAGTCAGCATGTTGATGTAACTAGTCACACATTATTGTACTTAATATGTGCATTGAAGCACCAAGAAATGTTTCAACCGTGGTTGAGAAAATAAGACAATTTCAAAGCAATATGAAAAAATTATAATGGAGCATTGAAAATGAAGTAACAAATATGTAGTGTAATGTGCATTTCTGCCTAACATTACCTCACTTAACATCATGCAAATCTTAAACTGAGAAAAGCAGTCGCATTGCATTAACAAAATCCGTTTCTACGGTCTATTAAAACTTCACAGGATAACACATCCTCTCAAAGCAGCTATCGAATCAAATGGCTTCTCCATCAGTATTGCATCACTTCAGTTGCCTTTTCATATCTTAAAGTATTAATTTTACGATACAAATCTCTTAGTATCCGCTTCAATCTCCATAGTGTGTATGTCTTAACAATGTTTCCTACATATATTGTGATTCTACTATTGCAACCGAGGCAGTCCCTGTTGATGCCGTGATACGCTTTATATATAAATATCATCCCAGTACTATGCTGGTTATGTATTGAAGTCATATTATTATTATTTTTTTTTTTAAATGTGCCATACCGCCATTTCGCTGGTTATGCACTTAATTGGCTATCACAGGCTGCTGTAGGAGCACTTAACTTTAATATTTAAAATATTTAATGGTATGGTGGGTAATACTGAAATTTCAACCCGATCTGTGTCGGTGAAGCAAATATAATAGTGCCTCAGGTGCTATCTAGTCTTAGCTGATGCCCTGGGCCTAAAAATAAAAGTAAACCCCCATTTTATTCTTATCCTCTCCTTCTACTCACTATCTGCATTAATTATATAGGAAAAAACATGTTATAGCCTCACTCCCATTTCAAAATTCGCATTTACTGAGGTCATCGCAGTAAAAACTTCAACCTCTTGACACTTAAAATTAACGTCAATGAGCCGTCCCTCTGTTGAAACAATTATCATCTCGAAACAAGTTCGGTGAATGGTTTCCCAGAGTAGATGATCAAAAAAGAAAAATAACGTACTCCGTAGGAGGTAGTTTCAGCAAAACTGTATACTTCATCTTCAGTTGAAAAACTGAAATCCACCGAGTAAGCAAATTAGGAATAAAGAACCTTACATACAAACTAAATGAAAATAGATTCCCAAGAATGAACCAAAATTCAAAGTTGAAAGAAGTCATCTTATGGTCCCCCATGGGATCAAATTTTCGTGGTTCAATGTGTGTTGCAAATTTTATTATTTTTAGTTTAACCACATTTCTGCTTTCATCAAAAAGATCATCCTTTTTTGTTGATGGAAAAGGCTCATAAAAACAAGGTTTCTTCTTTACAGCTCTCCCAAAGTGAGAGTCACTGAAACAAATGCGTAGCTTCCTTACCTTCCTGTGTTGAATTGAAATAGTGAGGGTGGAAAGGAAGTGGAAGAATGCTGTTTCAAAACTTGTTCCAAGTTGGAAATTGTGCAAAGTATTCATCTTAATAATTTGAATTGTTGAAGGCAGCATCTTCAAAGTATGAAAGAAGTGTAAAGCAAGGCTGCCTGAAAAATCCCACTTCTTCAAATCCTGAAGAAACACAACAATGTCCTCAGACAGAACATTGAAAAGAATAAAATTGAAAAAAGATTTGTAAAGGCTACATGTTTCCCAATTGGAAAAATAATGCAGTGTGAAATCCATGTTAATGTTTTGAGGGAACATCAGTGATTGCAAGTAAGAATCCCGCATTTGAAGATACACGGATTGTGTTCGCTTTGCCTGCCATCTGGGTGTGGCAGTAGGAGATTCATGTGCGGAAATTGTCTGATGTAGATCAACAGATTGTACATTTATCTGATCTTTAAGTTGTTCCATATTGATGTCAATTGGATCATTACTATTACATACAGTTGTATGGACATCTACTTTATTATCAAAACTATCATTGAACAACTGAGTTACAACAAGACATGAGAAGTCCGCAATTTCAATTTCAGGCAATACACCAGTTGCAAGATCAACATGGTTAGTTAGAGTATAGTCCTGTACATCCGTTGTGTCACTGATCTGCACATGAATGGCTGCAGGCTGTACAGTAATATAATTTTCTTTAAAATCAGCTGTTACATTTGAAATCTGAGAAACCTCCTTGTAAGTAATAGGTATGTGCTGAGAAACTGTACTATTATCTAGCATTATTGGACTAAACATTGTGTCTGCCCTGTGATCAGCTGTGGGAACACCTTGTGTAACTAATTTGTCTATTTTCTGTTGAAACCTCTGAATATTTGCTTGAACTTGAACAACTTGTGAATCCAATTTTAAAACCTGTTGGGATGTCTGTTGTTGTGTTACATTTAAAGTTTGCATTTGATCATCTAAAGATGTCCTTTTTTGCTTATTGGAAGCAATATCCTGGACCAAAGACTTAATGGTAATGTCAGACTGAACAGCTGACTGTTGGAGGTTAGAGATTTGTTGACTACAGGTAACTGTGGTATTCTGAAGTTCTTGAACTTGAGTGTGGACATGAGTAATGTTCTTATTCACAGTAGCTACATCTTGTCGTAAACTCTGAACAGTATCTGTAGTATCTGACTGAAATTTCTCTACAGTTTGCACCGAGCGTGGTGGTGTAACGGATAGCGTTCTGGCCTCGCATTCGGGAGGACGGCGGTTCGAATCCCCGTCCGGGCATCCAGATTTGGGTTTTCCATGGTTTCCCCAAATCACTCCAGGTGAATGCCGGGATGCTTCCTTCAAAAAGGCCATGGCCGAATTCCTTCCCATTCCTTGCCCCCATCCTTTCCCGTCTCTAAAGACCACGTTGTTAAAAAGGGACGTTAAACTGTTAAAAAAAAAAAAAAAAAAAAAATTACAGTTTGCGAAATGCCTGTGAGCTGAGTTTTAACCAGTTTGCAGTGTGAACCAAATTGTTGTGCAATATCCTGTTTATGAATAGTAAATTGGTCTAAGGTTTCTTGTTTGTTGCGTTCACATATGGTGATAGAGTTTTGTAATTTTGTGTCCACGAGAGCAATTTGTTCATGTAAGTCAGTGTGAAGACTTTTAAGATCAGTTGAAAGTTGTTTTGAAATAGCTGTAGATTGTTTCGAAACCTCCTTCAGCATTTTTTCATGCATAGCTTGATAGGAGTTAACTAGAGTGGTGTTCAAATCCGTTTTCAATGTCTCAGATTGGCTTTGAAATTTGTGTGTTAACTCAGAAATTTGAGTATCAACAGCTGCCAGATGTTGTGCCTGTACATCAAATTTGGTATCCAATTTTGAAAATTGAGTATTGGTAGTTAGAGCTTGCTCTGTCATAAAATTGAAAAATGCATTTATTCTAGCAAGCAAATCTGTATTTTCCGAGCTAGTGGGTTGTGGTTCTGTATGAGTTAGATGTTGGTTGTTGACCTGTAAAACTTCATTTAATAATGTCTCATTTCCTTCCCAGCCTAAAAACTCCTCCCCAGAATCAGATGAAGTATGAGAAAAAGCTTGAAGATCTGTATAATTATCTTCAGCAGTGATGTTTGTTAATGTGGGTATGTGAGGATTAGAATTAGAGTCTTCCTCGGTAGGGGCAACTACTGATGCTAGATGCATAGCAGTAGTACCACTTTCGGGATTGTCTAGTTGCGGATGGTTCTCATCAGTTGAAAGAGTTGGTTCAGAATGAAGGGTAGTAACGGAATCATCTGATTCCATGCTGAGCGAATTTACAAAACTAACCAAAGTAAATAACTCAGTTTAAAACATACAGTAGGGGAAAAAGAATAATAACAGGGACAGAATACATAAAATTCAAGTAATATCTCCACAGTACAAGGTAACACGAACTGTATACAAAACAACCCAGTTAAGTTGGTATTTGTTTATGGCGGGTATTGCCAACATAACAAAAGCCACATGTATGTCTTGGATTTAAGGATGTAACATAACTCACTCAGAAAAAAAATCAAAAAGTACCAAGGAATAAACTTAATACTACCCAGAAGAGAAATTTTTGTGGATGTTACATGGAAATACAAAAAATATTATAACATACAGAAAATAAAGCAGAGTTTACTTGAAGCAGACTAGTACAATCGTTGGTTGAAGTCATATATCTTCACCGTGAAAATTCATAGTATTGTTTACATTTGAACGAATAGTTTGAAACACTTCATGTTAGTCAGATTGTCTTTGTTACCCAGTAAATTCGGGTATATTAGCAAATCGCCAATGCGAAGTAAAACTTATTAAATGTTAAACTGCCGTTTTCGCAGCTCGTCGTAGAGCGAATAATCGCTTTAGTTCAACTATTAATTGAAGATGGTATTGAATGTGTTCTGCCCCAAAAATGCACCGCAGTGGAAAGAAACAGGAACACAAATAGGAAAGTTTGCCCCCTGGCAAGACTCAAAAAATATTATTGATGAGGTGGGAGCGGCCCTGTTTTGATGCAATTACGCAATTTATTCATTTTCTATCACAAGTTAGTGGGCAGAAAATAAAACATTAATAAGAATTACTAATCTAAAAGGCTCCAGATATAAGAGCAGTGGCAGCATTACTCATCTTATAGCTGATGAGGACAGCAGTTGGAGACGGCGTCGACGAACCCGTAGTTGGCGGCAGTTGTTACCGCGACAGGCTGTGTGTCCTTAAGGTGCCTACAGACGACCCGATTTCGGTCCCAATCTACAGGGGAAACCCGTCGGGCAATCATACGGGGCTTTCCTCCTCACGTAACAATTTCGCTCCCGATTTTAGTTTACATTGGGATCGTGTGGTTGCAAGACGTAAGCGCTCATTTTATTTCAAAACGACAAGGAGTTGGCATGGTATTAACAATAGCCTGTACCTCCTACAGTTTGTACAAAATGAAAAAGAAGATATTGGGGGAAAAGGTGGCTTTTTTTTAAGGAAAAATCTATCCCACATGAAAATTTTGAGGAGTCTAGAACCGGAAGATTTTACGAATTTTCTGGGAGTGAATTCTGAAAGTTTTGCAGAGATACTCAGACTAGTGACCCCTTATATAAAATAGTAAAAAATACATTAATGCGCGAAAAAATAAGTGCCAGAGAACGATTAAACGTTACTCTGTATTTTTTAAATAACTGAAGATTTGCTTTCGGACATTATTCCCGAAACATGTTGGCGTATCTACAAATGTCTGAAACACTACATTAAGATAAGAAGAAAAGTAGTAGTATATATAAGCAAAACCTTTATAACAATTACTATTTACACTGTGATTTAATACAGAAACTAGTATTATTAATTAAAACAAAAAAGTAGGAATCTAATCTTGAAAGTACAACAAATTCAAAATTACATAGTAGTGAAATTTCCGAAGTTAATATTTATTTTCTATGTCTGATGATTAAAAAAATCTTTCATCTGGAAACTATTGCCTTGTGCAATAACAGGTGTTTCATTATTAATATCACCAGAACTTAATGAGGATAGATCATAGCTTTCAACTGGAAATGAAGACTGAGAAGAGAATTGGGAGGGTGGATTTTGTGACACACGTAGTAGTGATATTGAATGATAGTTTTGAACTGAGTATTACAAGGGCGGCGAATCAGATGATGAATGTGTAGAGATAATTCAGGAGGATACCGAAATCGCTCTGTAGATGACTGAACTTTGTATATGCTATCAGGTAGTTCTAAATAGATACAAGATTCCATAGTTAATCTTCCAGCTTTAGCATAAAAAATAGCATCTGATATACGTTTATTGGCAATTGCTATCTGGTCCTTATTTAGGTCTTTTAATTTAATGCCGATTGATTTTCCCACGATCTCCCATTCATCTTCCTTTGAATTTAATAATCATTGGGCAGAATCTCTGAGCTCTTCTTGTTTCATGGCAATATTTATTCTTGGTTTCTTCTTTTTAAATAGAATTCTTTCTTGTGCTTGAGCTGCTTCTTTTTGATTTTCAAGTGCTTACCAAAGGGACGGTACATACATGTCTTCTGTGCCACTTACCGTTTGCATACAAGATTTCATCTGTAAATGCAAAGCACATTATTAATGAAATTATATTTTTTTATTCAAATTTCAGTTAAGGCAGAATTCAGTTCTATACAATCTGTTTTGGAGACTTCTATAAATAAAATTAACTATGAAATCAATTTGTAAAAATCAATCTGTTACTTTTCCTTTAAAATAATTTAAATTGAACAACATTCAATAAATACATTTATAGTAAAAGTTATTTATTTCTGTTCTTTTATCTATTACCCTTATGTTCCTCAAAGAATTATTATCTGCTATAAATATAATGATGTATTTACATTTCATAAAACAATAATTATTTAGGTATTTGAGCCTTTACTTACCTATTTTAACTCACGCGAATAAGTTGTTCGCATATTTTCTTTTTCAGAACTGCAACTGTTGGTTCCTAGTCCAATTTTTTGTAAATTTGTAGCAAAACTCTAAATCCTTCTTCCCGCATGTTGTGGTTCATGTAATTTTTGTTGAATTTGTCCCATTACTGGGGCATATCTTTATAAACTTCAAAAATATTAGACCACACCTCTTTCTCTTCAGACATTTCTGACTACGTACACAACCAATGGCACGAAATGCACTCGTTCGCTGCTCAAAGCCGACTGAGCCGAAATTGTCTCAATCGCGCTACGCACGTCTCAATTTGCTCCCCGTCTGCAGGGACAATCTGTAAATTGTTTGGTCGGGCTCTGCCGATCTCCCGATATCGGGAGCAACATGCCCAATTAGCCTACACACGCGGCAATCTGCAGGGCCTCTGCCGGATTGTCCCTGTCGATTGGGACCGAAATTGCCTCGTGTGTAGCCGCCTTTACGCCCAGTCATGCTGCCAGCGATGTTTTCGCCAGTGACAGATGGTGGAGGCGGCGGCGACAGTTGGAGTGTTGCGGAGTTCAGTACCGCCTGGAGCGTCGTGGTGTCACGGGTGGTGTCGTACCGTTTGTTGGTGAAAACAGCAACGCGTTGCCGTGGTTGAAGTGATGTGGTGTGCTTACCGTGTGGAATGGTTTATTCTCTTGAAGAAATTCGTGTCGAACGTGGTCGGCATGTAAAACCTGCTGCTTGCTCGGGGTTGTAGCTTACAGCTTGTCTTAACTATGATCGTGTCTGGTACCCTTAAGTGATGCTATTTACGGTCGCCAATCCCTCGTAATTACCCCAAGGGATAAAGGTCTGTTCTTAAAACACAACTTCCGACTTCCTGATTAATTCCAGATTATATTTTTTTCAAAAGTTCTTACATAAATTCGGTACCAGCGTAGTCCTAAAAGAAAAGCATCAGACTTCTATCCGAAATAAATGATTACAGGTTAAACCATCCTCTCACAGTAAGCAACTTCCTCCTAACCCCTAGATGAAAGTTAAAAGTTCATCCCGAAGGAAGATTGACCCCGCACCATTATAACGTCACTACTAAAATTTCCTACATCTCCGCGACCAACCAACACGCCGTCCTCTCGGTTCAATTTCTGCCGAATTACTGCTGCCCGCCTAGGCTGGCGGTGGCTCCTTATATTCATATTGGGCCAGCTGACTCAGCAGACGCTTGGTTTGACAAAGGGAAACCTTATTTTTATTCCGATAAGTCTGAAATTTTGATATGTTATGAAGCATATTTTAAATGTCAGTTTTAGTTATGACAAGTTTTCTCCTAGGATTTGTGTATTTCGAGTTAAAGTCGTAAAAGCTTTACTCTTTCACCATCCCTACAATTCGTTAGTCTGTGAAATGATTCTGTTATCAAATTGTTCTATAAAAATTTCCTCAACTTTTGACATATGACACGTCTAGATCCCAAATGTATTTGATGGTGAAAATCGACTTTGAATATAAGTGCAAAGTCAGCTAAAAACTTGTATGCTCATTATCTCCAAATATAAGAGTGCTACCGATTTGTAATATATCTCAAACTTTACTAAATTAAATTATTTATCTGATGGTAATATTATTTCCTCATTATCTATTTCCCTTAATGCCAATCCTTTGTTCTCAAAATAATGCTTAGCAGCAGCAATTAAGTTCAAACCTTAATTTCCCTTTTATGGCTTATATCTTGTCGGAATCTTTACGAAAATCACTCCAGGTGTTCAGTGAAAGCTTCTCTTTAATATAAATGTCTTTTCTATGTGCTCAGATCTGTATGTCTGCAGAAATGTTGAATTGCAGAGTCAGCAAAATCTCTTATTTTGTCTAAAAAAACATACTTTCTTTTTACTTATTGACTTTATCGTTTAATATGTTGTGTATTATCTTATGCTGAACATTTTGAGCTCTGAATCTTAGCTGTACCTTGAAAATTAGGTGAAAAAAGTTACTTGTGCAATAAATTCCATGAGCTTGCAAGACCACCAATTTCATGATATTTTCTTAATGTAATCTTCTAAAATGCAAGTGTTGGATCTAATTTGAATTGTCATCTCATTTTACACCTCTGAAAATGAATGTGGCCAAAAGGCTTCTAAAAATGTTTAAATTTCTTTATAATATTTTCGAAAACTTACAAAATAGCTCAAACTCTCCTTACTAACATTTCCTGACTCTCAAACTACTGAAAAATGCTTCTAAAATGATCTGCTATTGGTTTTAAGTGTGTTAAGGACCCTTTGAACTGTTTTTGAAAGTATACTGACATAACTAAGGTTATGTGACAACTGCATTGTGGTGATGCAAGAAAAAGTTTCTGCCATTCAGAGATTTTGTCTCAAAATGCGTGCTGAATATTTTATATATATTCACTAACACTTTTCTTGAATTTTGAACAAAATTTCAATCATATGAATTGCTCTGTTTTCGTATATTAGTAATAAATATCTCGAGAGAGACAATTATAGCTTGATGCGAACTTGCATGTAGAACAAATAGAATACAGTATGTTACATATATTGACACAAGTCAGTATTATTTTGCATTCTTGTTATATAACACTAGTCCGGTAATTTTTGGATACCATTTTAAAGCAGATATTCAAGAATCATAGAAGAAGAATATGCCACAGAAACTTAAAGGCTATGTATTTTAAAACTTTTCTGTAAATTGTTATTTCTGGTTTGATAGGAGAAAATGTAGATTCAAATTCAATAAATGTAGCCATAATATTGTACGGTCACTGGAACAGCAAAACAAAAAAAGAGAAGCAGCCTAATATTAAATTCCACCATTTTGGCAAAAGAAGAATAAAAAGTGAAAGGAATTATATGAAGATCAATCCAGATTTAGGAAACTTGAGGTACAGGAGAGGTAGTTTCAGTCTTTTATTTAATATTAGGACAATAAAGGAAGAGTAAATGCAGGGTTTTTTGAGGATTTGAAAAAAACTATTTTTATGTTAAATATTAAGATCAAAGAATAATTGATAACCAGCTTAAGAGTAACGTGTCTACAGTAAAGTAGAAATCGTGCAAAAACACAGAGTTGGTGTGTTTGTTTTTTGGTTATCAAAAAGGGGGGGGGGAGATAGTGATTCCCAGCAGAAATTGTTTCCCTGTTAAAAATCTGTATATCAGTGCCTATGTCACTCTTCTAGTTAAATACTTTCTCCTTAAGACTTCCCATCTTTCCTGGGTTTGGCAAAGTTGCTTCTATACAGATATGTGATATATTTTTTAAAAAATATTTGGAACTTTATTGTGAAAATTTTATTTATAAACACAATTTTTTTTTCCAGGTTGTATTTAAGAAAAGGAAGAGGAGAAACTAGAATATGTAAAATATATGACTCTCCTTGTCTCCCAGAGACAGAAGCTATGTTTGCCATAAATGCTGATGGAATAGGTGATGCTAAAGAGTAACTTCATTCTGTTGTAAAAAGATAATGCAGAATGTAATCAATAAGTAATGTCATGATGCCATGTAAATAAACACTTATATTATGTATTGAATTTTGATTTTGTACACTGTAACATTAATTCATAAAGACTAAGAGTTTCTCAATAATGTTATGTACACAATTTGCATGCAGAATTGAGACTCAGGTAGAGAAAATGGCATTAAATGCAAAAATGATTGTCAAAATATTTTTAGTAGAGGACATGAGTGTAAAGTCTAGTGAATATTATCAAGCTGCACTGGGACTCTAAAAGGAAGGTATAGCTTAAAATACTCCTAGATAAATTGGATAAAAAATGAATCCATCAGTGATTAATTTTAAGATTTACTAAGATATATAAAGCGAGCAATCGATCAGACTGGATAATACAGTATCAGGGAAGATACTAGCACTCTTAGAAAGTAACAAATTGACAAAAGTGAAAATTGTTATACTCAGTGTGACATCACATACTTTAAAAGTAGTATCCAATGTGATACGTTTGGTTTTAGGAGAAACTGTGGTCCAACAGAGTTCTGATGTTACGATTAATACTAGTGGAAGGAAAGCAAAGATAAACTTGTTATATTTATGTAATTTGAAAAACCATTTGATAGTGTTTATTGGGATAAGATGTTTAAAACTTCAATAAAGTCAGACATAAAATACCAAGTATAGCAATTGTTTATATTCTACATGTGAATCACTTGGCTAAATGTAGTGAATTGAGGGGGAAGAGTAAACAGCTAGGAAATATAGAAATATTTTAGTATAACATTGACGACCAAAGAGAAAATATCAAGGATTCTTTACAGTAAAGGCAGTACAGAAGGAAAATCTTAGAGAATAATGAATATCAGAGCATGTGGAACAGATATCTTAGGACTTGGGCTGCACATGCTTTGTAGAACTAAAGAGATTGACTTAGGTTAGGAAAAGGTGGAGTATCGTATAAATCCAGTTTAGACACTAATTAAAAAATAAAATTTTAGGTAAACTGTTAACTCCTTTCAATTGAGAAAAGGGGTATGAGGATCAGCAAGGATAAACAGATAACATGTCAGATGAGTAGCAAATTTAAAATGTAAATAATAATAATAATAATTCAATGGCTTCAAATAACTGTGAACACTTTTTTGGTGGTAGCACTTTACGAAAGCTTCTAGGACTATTAGCCACATCTCGCAACGTTACGAAAGTTAGCATTGCTTCCATTGGACCGAGAGTGGTGGTGTAACGGTTAGCGTTCTGGCCTCGCATTCGGGAGGACGGCGGTTCGAATCCCCGTTCGGGCATCCAGATTTGAGTTTTCCATGGTTTCCCAAATCACTCCAGGCAAATGCCGGGATGCTTCCTTTAAAAAGGCCATGGCTGAATTCCTTCCCATTCCTTGCCCCCACCCCCATCCTTTCCCATCTCTAAAGACCTCGCTGTTAAGAGACGTTAAGCAGTTTAAAAAAAAATGCTTCCATTGTGAAGCCCCTGCTCAGTATCAACTGAAGTTGGCCACATAGGTTCCCATTTATATCCAGCTGCCAGCAGGGTGTGTGAAAGAGTAGTCAAGCTGGGCATCGTTCATCTAGTTATTTCAAGAACTCTGTTGCCTTTGTGGATGTGGTTAAGGCATAACTTAAAATGGGGTAGGTTTTACCACAGCCACCACAATTTATTGGAACCACACTATGGCCATTATGGGGAGGAATTCACAGTGATTAGTTTAGTTTAATTGAAATGGAGCATATGCTCCAGTGACAATTTCCCTACACACCTTTTTTCCCCAATTTCTTGTTTTTCATCCTAAATTCTTTGAGTGCAACATCCCGACTCACCTGCTTTTGTCCATCATGAATTTTAAATTCTTTCAGTGCTTTTGTTAAACTGTTCAGCACTTCCTTTGCTGATTTATTCCCGTATTCGACTCCCTTCCCCTGCAGGGGCCTGGTACGCAAGTGCCAGGTACCAGTATGGCAAACCCGTGGTGCCCGAGCTGGAAACTTGTGACCACCAAAACTTTCCCACACTGTAAAATCCTACCATGCTTCAACGACCACCGTAGGGCGTGGCGGTGGAACGTTGTGTGTCTAGGGCAAGAGTCCCCAAAGTGGTAGATACCGACCCCTTGGGGTCGATAAGAGATCTCCTGGGGTCGATTAATACAGAGGGATTGAAAGGGGGTCAATTAATACTAAAGAGGATCAATTAAACTGTACAGGAAAAAGTGGGAATGTTCTACAAAAAATCAGGTCAATAAGTAAAATTAATGCACATCATCTCAATTCTCGTCTGTTTGCGAATTCATGTGAAGTAAATGATGAAACTTTCAACAAATTACTTTTGCTCACTGAGGTAAGGTGGTTGTCAAGAGGTGATAACTGCAGAGACTCATCTGAAGAATGCCTTAGGAAGATGGATCCATCGCTATGTGACAAGTTAAAAAAGTAAAACCACCATCTGTTCTTTTTGGCAGGTCTTGATTTCAAATTTATTCCATCTATCCATAGTTTTATTACTATTTTTGAGATTATAATAATAGTGAAAAGTATCTCGTTTTTCTGTTAATTTTATTTGGTGGATTTTATAAATTATTTCGTTGAGTTGTTAAGCAGGCCTCCTTATTGCTTAGCATCAGAAATGCCAAAAATGATTTAATGTTTTTATTAAATACTTGTGGGTGTCGATAGGAAGGCAAATATCGTATCAAGGGGTTGACTGGGTAAAAAGTTTGGGGACTCCTGGCCTAGGAGAACGGGGATCTTGGCTTAATCATCCTGATCGTGAGGACGGTACAAACCTCTAAAAAAAAAAAAACCCTCAACATCAAGGTCAGACACATTCCGAGGAGATGCATGGGTGAGAGGCATATCATTCGCAAACATGCAACCTCAGGGGCACCTGCGCACCCCTGTTGTATTAACATTTCTTTTTAAAATGGTTTTACTGTTGTTGTTGTTGTTGTTGGTGTTAGGATTTTAGGGTGCGTCGACGACGGGGTCATTAGCGCCCTAGCAACAACCAGGAGTGACAACGTGGCAAAATTGCCGTCTGTGTGGCCGACTGTAAAGGGTTCGGCCACAGAGACGGCACAATAAAATACTAACTAAAATACCGCCTGCGTGGCCGACTGTAATGAGATCGGCCACACAGATGGCAACATAAGATATAAAACTGAGACATGGCAATAAAATATAAAACTACATACATTAACTGGTTGGCTGTAAAAGGGCCAACCAGTTTAAAAAACAAGTTAGCTGGCTGGCTGTAAAAGGGCCAGCCATATAAACAGTGTCACAAGTTAAAAAAGTACTTGGATTGGTGGTTGTAAAAGGCCACCAATCCAATCTAAAACCTAGGCCGATCTGCCCAAAATTTTTGGGACAAGACCGGCCAAGCAACAAAACTTTAAAACCTTAGCCCCGTTGTCACCGTCATCGTTTAAAATAAGGGACAGATCGTTGGCTAAGCCAACGTCTGCCCTTAAGTCAAAAAATAAAACACAATCAGTTAAAATGTGGCGTAAAGGTACGCCACAAGCATCACATTCCAGAGGGTCCTCTCGGCGGAGAAGGAAACTATGAGTTAGAGGACAGTGCCCTATACGGAGGCGAGTAAGGAGAACCTCATCCCTCCTCGCCCGCTGGAAGGAGCTGCTCCACGGCTGAATGGTCGGTTTGACCAGCCGGAGCTTGTTATGCTCAACTTCCAGCCACTGCCTCTGCCAAACATCAAAAACAAATCTCTTCGCCGCCGAGGCAAGGTCTGACTTTGGGACCGGTTCAAAGTCGGTTCTGACCTTGTCGCAGGCTGACTTGGCAGCTACATCAGCTGCCTCGTTTCCCCTGATTCCCACATGGCCCGGTACCCAGCAGAATAATACCTCCTTTCCACGAGATTGGAGGGAAAGGAGGGCGTCCTGGACTAGACGATCTGCTGGATACATGTTTCCTATGGCCAGGATACAGCTCAGGGAATCACAGCATATGATGAAACACTTCTCGCGATTTACTTTCATATGCTGGAGCGACTTTAGCACGGCGTAGCACTCGGCAGTATAAACGCTGCACCTGCCATCAAGTTTGTATGTGTAAGTCGCTCGAGGGAACACGACGGAGCAGCCAACTCCGTTAGCCTGCTTAGACCCATCCGTATACACCGGGGTAAAAATGTGATGCTCATTTAGAACGTCTCTAAAGACATTATTAAAAACACTGTCAGCAGTACACAGTTTGTTGTACCGACACAGGTCTAAAATTATTCTGGGCCTCTTTAAAAGCCAGGGAGGAGATTTACTCCAACCCTGGTGATAAAAGGATGGAAGCTCTAATCCATATTGTTCTAAAATAGCCCTTGTACGGTAGCTGAACGGTTTAGTGGCTCTATGCCGGTTGGCATAGAGCCGTTCGTGGTTGGGGTGCAGAACTAAGTCGTACACGGGACTGCCAGGTGTTATGGCAACATGAAGGTAGTGTCGCACCATGAGGAGTTGCCGGCGGACGGTGAGCGGCGGCTCGCCCGAGTCAGCACAAATGCTGACAATAGGGCTGGTGCGATATGCACCCATGGCGAGCCGAATTCCAGCATGGTGGACACTATCTAGTATACGGAGATAACTGTCCCGTGCCGAACCATACACGATACAACCGTATTCCAGCCGCGACCGTACAAAGGCTCTGTAAAATTGTAGCAGGCAGGAGCGGTCAGCGCCCCATGACCTGCCACACAGACATTTTAAAACATTTAGAGCTTTTGAGGCTCTGGCTTTCACATCTTTGAGATGTGGTAGCCAGGTTAATCTATTGTCTAAAATTAGGCCCAGAAACCGGACAGATTCCGTTTTACTCATGGGACCAAAATTGAGCCTCACAAAACCAAAAAACCCTGTGGTACGGGTGTGCTGCAGGCTAATATAAATACACCCAGTTCCAGGAAGCAGACCAGGGTTGATAGCCCTCCAGCTTCGGAAGACCAATGTAACAGGAAAGTATGTTCGATAGAGATTGCTTTTGTTATAATGATGAGGATATAGGGGGCATTTGAAAAAGTGTCCCCATTCTACATTAACAAAGGATTAGAAGGACTTGTTGGTAGCTTGAAATCCGTTAAGAAGCTGAGGAACGGGGCGCTGCTGCTGGAAACATCCACCAGTAGGCAGGCATCCCAGCTCCTTAACTGTGAGAAGCTCGGGGAGTTCACCATTAAAAGCGAACTCCACAAATTCCTGAACCATAGTAAAGGCATTGTCACCTGCCGTGACATTATGGATTTAGGGACCGATGAACTCGTTAAGGAGTGAGAAGATCAGAAAGTGGTAGAGGTGCATCAGATTACATGGAGGGTAAATTTGCTGTCTAGAAAAGACTGCCACCATCGTCCTGACGTTTGACACTCCAGTGTTGCCCAAGTGTATTAAAGCCGGATACATTAATCTGAACGTGCGCCCGTATGTTCCGGACCCAATGCGCTGTTTCCAGTGCCAGAGTTTTGGACATTTGACGGTGTCATGCAAGGGCAACCCCACCTGTGGTAGAGGCGACAAGGGGGCACACGAACCGGGTGTCAGTTGCACACTACCACAGGTGTGCGTCAACTGCTCTGGATCGCACACCGCCTGGAGTAGGGAGTGTCAAGTGTATCTTGAGGAGTGTAAGATACTGGAGTTGAAGACCAAAGAGCGGATACCCTATGTAGAGGCAAAGAAGAAGGCGAAATCGCTCGCTGCTACAATTTTTGGAACTAGTTTTGCCCAGATGGTCTCAATTCCCTTCAGGAAAGAAAGTGTTGCTACGCATACATCCTTTGCAGACATGGGCACAAGCACTACGTGCTCATGTCAGTGCAAGTGTGGTGCAAAATCCATGAAGGTCATAACACCTAAGACTGCTGATGTCGCTAGCAACACATCTACGACCTCGACCAATCCAGCAGCAGTAAAAAAGACTCCACCAGTGTCACCTCTTAGCACGGTCTGATCCTTTGTGTCTCTGTCTCGCAAGAGACACATTTTAGACCACTACACCAGCCAGTGCTAAGAGGATATGACACATACCGAAAGGACGATACCGAGGGTGATCGAGCGAAGGGGGGAATGGCTGTGTTTGTTCGAAACACTGTCCACTCCGAACCTATCGCTCTCACCTATGATCTACAAGCAGTGGCAGTAAGGATACACTATCCTATTAAGTTGACCGTATGCTCCATTTGTCTACAACCGAATGTTCCTGTCGAGTTTAACGACCTCTCAGATATCTAATAGATAATTAGTAGATTAATGGAGCAAGAGGATATTTGTATCCTTAATACTGGTCAAATGACCCACTTTACCACTGCTTCTGGATCGTCCCCTGCCATTGACCTTTCGTTTTGCTCTCCTTCAATTGCAGACTCCGTGCAGTGGGAGGTGGATCGCGACCTACATGGAGGCGAAAACTTCTCTATATGGCTGCACTTAGGTGCCGAGTGTAGAGGAGGGAACACCCGACCCATATGGAATGTCAGTAATGCGGACTGGCAGTTGTTCTGCCATTCTGTTGTCCTGGAACCACCTGACAACATACAAGAGAAGGTGAATCACTTCACAGAAGTTGATGTTTCCATGCCGAAAAGCTCCAGAAGGCTGCGAAGGTTGCCCGTCCCCTGGTGGGGCGAAGAATGTCGCTCCTCTATTCAGGGTCGTAGACGTGCGTTACGTCGTTTCGGGTTGCACCCAACTTCCGACTACCTGGCAGCATTCCGTATAGCAAGAAATAAGGCGCGTCGGGTGACTAAGGAGAGCAAGAAAAGGTCATGCCAGAACTTTGTGAGCAGTATTAATCGTTCCACCACATCATCAAAAGTATGCGAGTCCATCCGCTGTATTTCTGGAAGGTGGTCCCGCCCACCAGTGTCTGGATTACTAGATCACGGACATGTAATTACCGACGAATGGAGCATAGCGCAGCTGATTGCAGAGAATTTCGCTACCATCACTTCGTCTGCAAATTTGGACCCTCGGGTCCAGCAACGAAGGATTGCTACTGGGAGGCACGTGCTGTGCTTCGATTCGTCGGATACAGAGGCCTACAACATCCCATTTACAACTTGGGAGCTGGAGTTGGAATTAAACTGCACCAAAGACACTGCTCCAGGGCCTGATCTGATCCAGTACCAAATGCTGAGGCATCTTAGTAAAGATGCTAAAAATTACCTTCTGGATATTTTTAATGATATATGGACCGGAGGACACTTCCCCGAATTGTGGAAAGAAGCAACATTAATTCCTATTTTAAAACCTGGGAAACACAAATTGTTACCAGGTAGCTATCGTAGTATTGCCTTGACAAGATGCGTGGGGAAGACACTGGAGAGGATGGTCAATGGCCGTCTCGTCTAGTGTCTTGAATCCTGTAATCTGCTGAGCCACTTTGTGTGGATTCAGGAAGTTCCTTTCCATCTTGGATAACCTGGTCCTGCTGGAGGCGGCAATACATGATGCGTTTATCCGCAGGCAACACCTTGTCGGTATCTTTTTCGACATAGACAGTTACATGAATGGAGTTTTTGGGGAAACCTGCCCCGTTTTTTAAAATCATTTTTATTTGGTCATTGCTTCCGGTACCGAGTCGGTAGGGAAGTGTCTGATCTTTTTACTTAGGAAAATGGTGTTCCTCAAGGGTCAATTTTAAGCGTTATCCTCTTCGCTATTGCGATTAACAGTATCTCAAACATTATGAGGAGTCCGCTTCGCTATTCCTTATATGTGGATGACTTTTTAATTATTTGTTCGTCATCTAGCCTGAGATGCACAGAGCAGCAGTTGCAACTCGCTTGAACAGGTTGGATGAATGGTCAGTGCTCACCGGTTTTCGTTTCTCTGCCAAGAAAATCCAGTGTGTACTTTTTACTCTGAGTAGGAGTCTTTTATCAGAGCCCCACCTTACCTTGAGGAACACCGTTTTAAGTTTTACGGAGTCTGTTTGGTTTCTGGGCCTTATCTTAGACAGAAGGCTAACCTGGCTGCCACATCTTAAAGATGTGAAAGCCAGAGCCTCAAAAGCTTTAAATGTTTTAAAATGTCTGTTTGGCAGGTCATGGGGCACTGATCGCTCCTGCCTGCTACAATGTTACAAAGCCTTTGTACGGTCGCAGTTGGAGTATGGTTGCATAGTATACGGTTCAGCATGGGACAGTTATCTACGCATTTTAGATAGTGTCCACCATGCGGGAATTCGGCTCGCCATGGGTGCCTACCGCACCAGCCCGATACCCAGCATCTGCGCTGAATCGGGTGAGCCACCGCTTTTCATCCGGCGACACCTTCTAATGCTGCGACACTACATGCATATTGCTGCAACATCTGGCAGTCCCGTGTACGACGTGGTTACTCGCCCGTGCTTGGAACAGTTATACACCAACGGCACAAGAGCAACCAGACCGTTTAGTTACCATACACGGGCTATTTTAGAAGAATATGGGTTCGAGATTTCCTCTTTTTATCACCAGGGTTGGAGTAAATCTCCTCCCTGGCTTTTAAAGAGGCCCAGAATGATTTTAGACCTGTCGCGGTACAGCAAGCTGTTTACCGCTGACAGGGTATTTTTGAGTTTTTATGATATTTTAAACCAGCATTGTGATTTTACCCCGGTATATACGGATGAGGTGTTCAGTAGTGTTCCCTTGAGCGACTTACAAATACAAGCTGGATAGCAGGTGCAGCGTTTACACTGCGGAGTGTTATGCCCTGCTAAAGTCGCTCCAGCATATGAAGGCATGCCGCGACATGAAGTACATCATATGCTGTGACTCCCTCAGCTGTATTCAGGCATTAGCAACTATGTACTCAGCAGACCGCCTAGTCCAGGACATCCAGGACGCCCTCCTTTCCCTCCAATCCTGTGGGAAGGAGGTTTTCTTCTGCTGGCTACCTGGTCATGTGGGAATCAGAGGGAACGATGCAGCTTATGAAGCTGTCAAGTTAGCCTGTGACAAGGTCGGAATTGACTTGGCTCCAGTCCCAAAGTCAGACCTTGCCTCAGCGGCCAAGTGAATTGTTTTTGAGGTGTGGGAGAGGCAGTTCTTGGAAGTAGAGCATAATAAGCTGCGTCTGGTCAAACCGACCGTTCAGCCGTGGAGCAGCTCCTTCCAGCGGGCGAGGAGGATGAGGTTCTCCTTGCTCGCCTCCGTATAGGGCACTGTCCTCTCACACAGAGCTTTCTTCTCCACCGGGAAAACCCACCTAGCCAACGATCTGTCCCTTATTTTAGGTAAAGTGGCAATGTGGCTAAAGTTTTAAAATTCTGTGGATTGGGGGGGTCTTATCCCAAAATTTTTGGAAAGACCGGCCTAATCTTTTAAGGTGGATGAGTGGCCATTTTACAGCCACTCACCCATGTACATAGTTTTTGTTTAATTTTTATCCGTTTTGCTATAGATTTAAGCTTTTATGTCTGGTTGGCCTCTTTACATCCAACCAGACACAGGCTGTGAAGGTCGTATTTTAATGGCCCCTCTACAGCCAACATTTTAGCATTTTACTTGGACTTGCCGCCTGTGTGGCCGACCCCTCTACAGTCGGCCATACAGACGATAATATTTAGATTTTAAGCTACATTGCTAAGCTGGTTGTTGTTAGGGTGCTAACGACCCCGCCCTTGCCCTTAAACCCAAACAACAGCATTGAATCCCTTCCATACAAAAAAAAAAAAAAAAAAAAAATCTTTTGGTCATCTCCTCCCCACATGCACTACCCTTAACTCTTCTACCAATATCTTTCCGTGTCTCGTCACCAATACATGCCCTGTACACTCTGAGGTATCTTCATCCCCCTTCCTGTCTTCCTCTGAATCCCGATTAAGTTCCTTTCACATATCGGTTGCTGATTGTATTCTGCAGTAATTTCTACAGACAAATCTAACTGCCCATTTTGCACCCCCTCCAATTCCTGTATTTGATATACAAAATATGCATTCCATACCTCACAACCATATTTAGGCCATGGTCTGACCAAGATTTTCTGACCCCATTTCTCTCGTTCATTTCCTCTTCACTTTCACTAATAAATTTTATGGTTTTGAATCCTGTTACCAACCACGTGTACTGCCCAATTTATCATCAAATATTATGCCAACGTATTTACCCTACAGTTCTTCAATAAGCAATTCCTGCCCCAACCTATAATCATGAAAGACCAGTTGATCTTTATCAATCTAAATAATAAGCTGATGTTTGTATTGATCTACCCAGTTAGGTATGTCCAGGTCGTGCAGCTTTTCAGTACTCTCCAATTCGACCCTATTACATAAGATTGTTATCTTCTGCCAACCTAACTTCTGATGGTAAACCATTTAATAGAATAATGAATAGGAATATGCTATACTGCAGCATTTCCATATTCACTCCCACTTATTTGTATGTAGATTTGCCACCCTGAATTTATGCTTTCTATCTTTTAAGAATTCCTGTAACCAACAAAAATAAATTACAAGGAAAGGGTAAATGACTCATCACTCACCAAAGTTGAAGGCAACAAATAAGTTTTTTATTTACTGCGGTGGTTTTCAACTTATTTAACACAATTCCATGGCTCACTTTGTTAAATGCCGTGGAAAGATCTAGTGCTACATTATCAGTGTGGCCTCCCTTATCCATTTCTTGTGAAATATCTTGCATATAGACCACTGAGATTCACATGAATGTAAAGACATGTTGTGGATTAACAAACCAGTTTCTTTGCTCAGATATTTCTGATGTTGTTGCATCTCAATTTATCTGTCCATAAATCTACAACTGATATAAAATTGAACAAAACACAAACTTCTCTGTCAGTAGTACAAAGAGGAGTTAATTATTCTGGGGTACTCCTGTTTAATAAACTTCCCAAGAGTATAAAACAGTTTGCAGGTGATAAAGATACATTTAAAGAAAAACTGAGAGATTATCTTATTGGTAACTCCTTCTACTCCATTCTAGAATTTGAACAAAATAATTAATTGTTTTCAATATGACCTTTTGTAAAACTCAGTTGTAAAAATTAATTTTTATTTTTGTTCTCTTTATTTGTCTTTGTAACGTATAATTGTTTTCACTATGATTATGGCTCTTGTTGTGTGGATGTATTAACCATGACATGTTTCACATCACAGAGATCCTTCCTCAACAGGAGTCCATGAAACAAGATTGATAAATAAATAAAATAAAATCAGTTTGTAGTTTCACATCACAGAGATCCTTCCTCAACAGGAGTCCATGAAACAAGATTGATAAATAAATAAAATAAAATCAGTTTGTAGTTTTCAACCCTATTTCCTGCCTACCTTCTCAATTTTGGAGTAAAGCACTCTCTGCCACCTGAAGCTTTCTGTGCATTATAGCTGCCAATTGTAGGTTTTATGAAAAAAAATATTAGTTACACTAACTAAAGTTACTATAGTGGCAGTCACGAAATTAGTCCTGTGAAGGTCACGGAGTATCCGAACAGTGTTGCAAATCAGCAAAAAAAAATCAACTTTCAGTAATGAGTGCGCAGACTCTGTGCATGCTCGGGGGCTCAAGCACCCACGAGAACTAAGTAGTGAGTGCGTAGCACCCATGAACATAGACATAAAAACTAATCAGTAATCGACTTCGAGCGATACCTGTATCACCGACCACATAAACCGTGTAGCTAGTTCATGTGGCGCGAGTTATCAAAAATAAACTTAAAGATAAAAAAAAAAGCTAGAACTCTCCTCTTAATATTTGTTTCAACTCTTCAATTTTATAATGAGCGGAGGCCTAGCTATAAGGGATAACTAGCATTAACATTCAAATTACATTCGATTGTTGAAGCTGCGATAGTTCCTAGTTAAAAACGTGGTTCCAGCGGAGCACAAACAGTGTACAATTTTGGCTGATTAAGTACTGCATAGCATAATCAAAGCAGTACAAAAAACTGTCTAGTACTCGGTTTTGGTTGATGGCTCTAGTGTTATAATGAACAAGTCACATTCTGCTTTCGCTTAAAATAGAGGAAACACTTATCGGCCTCTATAGAACGGTATAAAAAATATCGGAAAATTTGTTTGAAATTTTTAATGACATACCAAGAAGATTCGACATAAATATCAATATGTGCGATGGCGCTGCTAATGTTAGTGGGGCGCATACTGGCCTTGAATCGTGGGTTAACGCTACCGAAGGATGTGCATTACACCTGAATGTTCGAGACACAATGAAAGAAGTGCCTGCAATAAGAGAGATTTTAGTGTTAGCAAGAGAGCTTCGCACATGGTTCACCGATACGCCAAGCTTTTTTTCAATCACTACAGGCAGTTGGCGATACTCAAAACCTTTCTCTGAGGCATTTTTTCCCCAGAAAAATGGTGTTGTCGTATATCTTCCACTAGACAATTAAACAATTATGTGTCCTGCTAGTATTGTGAACGATACAAAAAGTAAGAAAGATGATGCCGGCGCGAAAGTAAAATGGTTTTTAAAGAGTTTTCAATCTTTTGAATCTTTTTTTGTTATCACATTTCTCATAGAAATTCTCGATCTTGTCGAAGGTTTGAATACAACTTTATAGAAGATTTCTTTGCGCCTGCAAAAAACTATCCGTAATATAAATACAGTAAAGCATATTACATCGTTCAAAAGAAATTATGAAAAATTTCAAAACCTTTGGAAACTGACTTTGAACTTAGCTCTTATCTTGAAATTGGATGAACGTAAAACTCAAAAAACAAGGATTCCTTAAAAGATAGACGATTCATCAAGTGAACTTCACTAATTTACTTCTTCAGCTATCTTTTATCGAAAAATATGTTTTGATGTGTTAAAAGTCGTAGGCTATATTGACAAATGCTTTATTAAAAATGATATGATACGTTTGAGTAACATGGATTCACCGTATTTTTTTTACTGTGAAAGAATACTATATAGGCGACTTTGATGTGATCGTTTAATTCTTCATCGCAACATGCTCTTAAATATTGCACGAACAAAAAAACGTCAAATCTGAATGATTTGGAAGTCATTGTTTCATATATAATTTTTCATTGAGAATCTACAAAAGATATGATACTTGAAATCAAGAAATTTTTAAAAATTGATTTAATATTTCAGAATCGACATACACGCCCGAAACATCATTTTCAGCATTGCGAAGGATAAAACTTATTTAAGGAGTGCTATGACTCAGTAAAGACTGAATGATCACATGGTATTGCACGTAAACCGAGAAATAGTGGATGATTTGTACCTTGAAGAAATCGCTAACGCAAAATAAATTTTCATTGAAAAAAATTATATCATTAAATAGATTATAACACAAAATATTCCTTCTTAAAAAGGTTTATTAATGATTACTGGTTGATTGTATAATTCTTAGTACTATTTTCTACATTTAGTAGGAACTAATTAATATCTCCTGTTAATATAAGTTATGGAAATAATAATATAATGGTTTTATTTATATATTTTTATTATTATGACAGATATCTGTTCTTCATTGTTCTCTCTAGCATTTTTTTCCCGTATTCTTTCCTTCTCTTTTGTACCTTTGTACTAATTACTAGTGGACACAAATCAGATGCAACAATAAAATTCTGAGTTGTCCCAGGTGTACAAAAATCAATAGTTATCTATTCACTGTTATTATAAAGTTGAAAATATCTAAGTTTCCTACCCAATCACGTCAAAATATTGAACCCTTTTTAGTGCCGTGGAATAGAGTTTAGAAAATGCAAAATCTGCTGTGCTAAGCTGCTTGTCTGTTCACTTATAATTTGAAATCTAGTGGAGGGATTTGGTTGCGATTTTCACGATTACGTAAGACAAACTGATGCCCGCGATACCTTTCATGTTAGTAAAAAATTTGGAATGTTTTTATTTAATTTATTATTATTACTATTATTATTTTCTGCATGAAATCTTAAATTTTTCCAGAATGGAAAGTAGTCTAAGTTAATTCCTGCAAGGTCAACTTCCTGCCAATGAAAGTCCTGTCAAATTCAGTTCATACACTTCGCCAATTTTTTTTAAAAGAACTAACTCATCAAATGAGTTTGAGCACCCACGAGGTTTTCTGAAAGCCGGCGCCCCTGCATGAAGGAGTATTTTTATTGGGATGATCCCAACGATCATGTTGAACGACTAAAGTTATTTACATCGTCCACATCGGCAGGACATACAGCACACTCCAATGAAATTTTAACGGTGATTAAAGAACTTCGCAGGACGATATCGTATTGTAACATTGATCTAGTTGTAGCAGAACTCCATAGACCTGCAAGAAGGAATATTCCAAGACGACGTGGAATCCTCAAAGGACGATTTGTGGCAAGCTAATATTCTGGAAATTATGCCATACTACCGTAAAACAATGGCTTCAAGAATATACTGATAGTGATCAATACATATTCAAAGTTTGCATGGGAAGTATCTATCAAAAGCAAGATGGCTAATGTGGTTGTCGACGCTATGAAAAAAATACTAAGTCATGATCGTGTTCCTAAAAATTTAGACTAATTACAAAAATAAGGACCATCAAGATGAAACCTTTTGACGCTAAAGGCACTACTTTCACCAGTATACAGTCGTGTTAAGCTTACTACTCCAGATAATTCAAAGTTGTTGACCATGTTAGAATTAGTTGGTTTAAAGAAAAGTTTTAGATACATTGCATGCCAAACTGGTCAACTGAAATGTATACTGTCAGTAAAGTGAAATTAACAAATCCGGTAACTTATTTACTTAAAGACTATCAAGTTAAAGATATTGCAGAGCATTTTGCAAGCAAGAATTACAACTAACAAAGCTTACAAGTACATTTTTGGTTGAACGAGTGATAAAGAGAAGGAAAAACATGATCTTGGTGAAGTGGCTAGGTTTTGATAAATCATATAATACATGAATTCATAAAAAAAAGTTTAATTAGAAAAATGTAAAAAAAATGCACATAATTTCGGCATCCAACTCCTTCATCAGTACGTCCTATTCCTCGAATGAGACAGTTATCTTGTTGTAGCCCACTTTTTCAAGCACTACAAGAGGCTTGAAATCATATTCGGATGATAAGACCAATGTCAGTTGCTTGGAATATCCGGCGTTCAGCTGGTACACCGAAGGTGAGGAATAGAATCTGGCGACGAATGTCTGCAGACTGATGAGAGAGCGGCAGGCAGTGGGGTTTATCAGGTTTAAGGGTGGACTTGAAGGGGCTCCGGTGGAGTGGGAAGGACCCCTTCAATTCCGGTTATGGTGGACAGGTGAGCCCAGCCGGGCAGACTCCCTGTGGCGTTTCTAGTTATAAAAGGAGCCATTAATATCTGGTGGACAGCTGGTTGTATTGGCAATAGTCTTGTGTAGTTCGCGAACGTACTATTTCGGAAGAGTGCTCCCACAGGCGAACTAGTTCCCTTATTTCCCGCTCCTTAGTTCGTTAGTTGGTTCGATCCTTTTCCGAAGATCGACTTTGTTTTAGGTTATTTATTACTATGTCATCTAAAAGGAAACACAGTTCCCTGTGGACAAATTTCACTCAAGTCACAGATGTAAAAATAAAGGAAGAAAAGAACAGTTCAACATTAATAATTATTTCAGAAGTCACAAACGGAGATTTGACGAAGAATATGAAAACAAAGCACGCTTTGATCCCATTAACAATTAAAAGACAACCACCGGAAACCACAACTACCATAACAAACAAAAGAGCGCATACAGTAGCAAAACGAGCGAACGATCTGTCTTTCTGGAATTCGAAAGGGGAACGAGCTAGTTCGCTAAGGAGCTGCGAACTAAACTGCGCGCTCCCAGTAGCGAACTATTATGTGCAAGTCTACTAGTTGGTCCATCACCATTCGCCGCTAGGGTTACCGACAACCTTTCGGTTGATTATAGTATATTTTTAGAATAATATATAAAAATATAGTACACATCAAAAACATCTATAAAAATATAGTATACTTCAAAAATATAATATTTTACAAAGGACAAAGGGTACATTTTTTACTATTTTATTTTTTAAGCCATATTTTTTTGCAGTTCTTGCATCATTTTTTGTCTACAGTAAAATTGTCATATGGTTTATCGCATTCGGTTGTTAAATTAATGTTGCTGATAATCCCATTTTTTTTAATATTGAAATACTTGTCTCACTTTTACCTAGATTTCGTGTAATAATATTATTTCAGATAAACTTCATTCGATTTGACATTCATTTTTTTTTCTCGTAAATTTAGAACTTCTAATATTGTCAAAAGAAAACTTGGTGTTTTAAATTTAATTTTTGGATTTTGTATAGCCAATTGCTTTTATTAAAATCTAAAAATTTATTAAGATGTGCTCCAGACATTTATCAACTAATACTAGCAAATTGTTTTTAATATTATCACTTTCAGTGGAGAATTTGGCTTCTAAGGACCTTTTCTTGTTTTCTTAACCAAAGAAACAGTCTCTTTTACATTTTTCTAGCGCTGATTGTAAAGTAGACTTAATATAATACTTATCTCAGACTGTGACGTTATTACCTTCCAGCTGTATAACAGCTTTTTTTTTTTTTTATTAACTGCTTAACTTCTCTTAACACCGAGGTCTTTAGAGACGGGTTTAACAGCTTTGTGAAAGTTATGTAAAAAAATGGATCGTGAAATTGAAAAAGAATTTAACTTTTGTGTCTTCATTACTTTCATTCGTCGTTAAAATATTTTGAATGTGTGTTGGATAATACTCCCCTACACTAATCAAATAATCGCCAAATTACTTCCAATTCAATAGAAATTGAGGACTTTCGTTATTGCTACCACTTTTGATAACTAATTTAATTTAATTAAGTGAAAATAATTAACAAAATAAAAATGAAGCAAAGGCTGATGCACGAGCAAATATTTATTACATTTTTAGGTAAACGCATATCAGATCCTTCAAAGGATAAATCATAATGTGCCTTCGCAGATATTTAAAAGGGTGGAATTCGTTTTTTATTAGTTCTGTGTTGCAAAATAAATAAATAAATCCATTTAAAAATTAATATTCTACGAATTTATGTAAAGTAAAAACAGAACAGTTGAGTGCCCAATTTTACCCAATTGTGCAAAGGACAATGAGCACTTTCGTTTTTCGGCGATCACTGATCATGCTAATGCCATTTAAAAGGGCTATTATTAAGTAACAACTTTTGTTAAGAAGGTCATATTGAATTCCATTTAGAAACGACAAAAAAAAGATTAAGTAATCTACATGTCTATAAAACAAAAACCGGATATATTAAACGCTGAAACTACGGAGCAGATTTCGATAGGGTTTTCGCCGTTTTAATGCTTAGAATCTCAATTAAGTTGTTTGGCATGTATTGTGTTTCAACGTTAAATAACGCAGGAGTATTAAATGAAATACTGAACGTATGATGACAAATCCCAAAGATGGAAGGATTAGATGTTGCATACTTCGCATTAAACACACAACACAATGTTTCTGACCATAGCCTTTAATGAAATAACTTTACAATAATAACTATTTTGCACACTAAACAAAACTTGAAGTATTCTTTCTTTTAATTCGGGATATCAATTTTTAAATGCCAAAGATAGTCGTAAAAACAACAGAGATTTTCTTCAAGCACGTTCTCTGGACAAGATCTCTGGCCTTCAACATTAGTCTTCTGTTTACGATAATATTATTCCGGATTCACTTTTGATATTTGTATGAAAGGCTGAATCTGAGTTAAAGTATCTGGCGTTTCGAGCAAAAAGTATATCCATTCACTTCGCAGTTGAATCAAATGTGAGTTTCTAACATAATCTAGGGTTGTTCAGTAATGTAGTAACGCAATATCATAACCAAATTAACGAAGCTTGATATACATGAGTCTTTTAGGACGAATGAAAATAGTGTACGTGGAAATAAACTTCAACCCACCCGTTTCTTGGTAGGGGGCGGATGAATCTAGGTTTACTTTAATTCCAAAAAAAGTTGGCGCGAATATTATGAAACTTTATACAAATGTTTCGCGGATAAATCTACGCCAACTAAGCCGGGCAACTCCGGATACTCCGCTAGTGTCCTAATAAAACTGTCATAACAAACTACATAGCGTGTGCAATAGCGGTAGCAAGACGAGCGAACGATCTGTTTCTCTGAATACGAGATAGGAACTAACGAACTGAAGGAGTGAAATAGTTTTTTTTTCTTCTTTTAATGGCATTTGATTTCGAGTCCATACAGCCAGCTCAAGTGTATTTCGCATCATCCAGTGTTTTTCAGTTTCTCCATAGCGTATTAATATCCAAGTGGGTCTAGACACAACAGGACGGACACGAAATATACACACACAACAACTACACTAAACACCCATGCCCTCGGCCGGACTCGAAACGGCGACCTATAGCCCCTACGCTACCGAGGCCGGCGAGTGAAATAGTTCGCGAGGGAGCTGCGAACTAAAGTGAGTGTTCCCAGTCGCGAACTATTATGGGCAAGTCTAATTGGCAATCTACCCCCTGAGACGCGGCTCTTGTAGCCAGGAGGTGGCGCAGGACACAGATCCTCCTACTTATTCCCAGTTGAATTTATTATCAAACGTTATGCCAAGATATTTACACTTCAATCTTTCAACAAGCAATTCTAACCCCATCCAATAATCATAAGCAATCTTTATTTTTTTTATCTGTGTATCTAATGAGAATTTATTTTTATTCCATGTTGAACTACAAGTTTAGATATTCTATCCAAGTCACCCTGCAGCTGATCACAGTCTCCTCGTGGTAACTAATAAAACAATTACGCAAACATTACATTCACAATAATATATTTTTGTAAATTTGTTGTTTCTTGTGACATTTGTTTTTTGATTAAAATTTATTAAACCAGTTAATAAATCATTTTTTATTTATTATTTCGGCAGTACTACGATATCCGAGGCACTGAAATATTAAGGATTTGATGGCTGATTCTGATAGATCTCGACGAGACAAATCGAAAATGAAGAATACATTTTTTTGGTATCTCGCTTAGTTTACGAGATATCACATCTTAATGAAAGGAAGATATAGACTTCATTACTACTTATTATGTAAGAAATGTGTATTGTTACCTGTTAAAAATTAACGCAGATATATACCAGAGATCATTGTTTCATAAAAAAAAGGATTTCGTGTAGATCTTCCGTGTACAAATCCAGAAATGACACAAAAACATTCAGTAGTAAATTACGCTGAGCATTGCCTTATTGTACCATAGATTACTGTAACACATACGATGCTAATAATATACGTCATTGCGCATGTCTGCCAACCTATTGGATATTGAAAAAAACTAGTTTTTAGTTTGATGTATTTTTACCATAATGAGCAAAGAATCAAACTTAAGGTCGCCGTTAATAACATTAAGACACTTATCTATAAATACAAATTTATATTGCCTTTATCTAGAAGTAACTACTTCAATTATCGACTGTCACCATAACAACATTCTTGTTAATATAGTAAAACTCGTAGCGTTTGTTCGCGGTGTTTCTTATTCCGGATTGTGTGAAAAACATCCTCTGCTACATCCACAATTAGACAATTCAATATATACACCTCGTTTAACAAATTAATTGCAAGCGAGGTACATGGTCTACTAATGGTAGTTGAAAATTCCTCTCAAAAAAAGTTGGGATGGGTTTGGAGATGCGCAACAAAAAGGACAAAAAAGTGATGCAACAGTACCATAAATCCATGCCATGTACTTTCTTCGATGGATGTTGTTGTACAATTTCTTTTAGGGAGACTGTTGCAATAATTATTAGTTTCACCATAGACATGAAAATTAATGATGTATTTGAGAACCAAAAATATTGGCGTTATTCAAATAATGGAAAAGAAATCAGTTGGGGTACAAGAAAATACAATCGTGGCCATCTTACGGAACACATGACAATAACGTTTTTAGGATTATATTGCAAAGAAACCAGTCTGGCCTTTTCTTCAAAGTTAATTCAAAAAGTAAAAAGGAGTGTACCGGTACATTCACCATGATACACAGTGCAAAATAATACATTGGTATTGAGAAAATGTTCCCTACCAAAACTGTAGCTTACATTTGCAAACAAACCATAGTATAGGAGAATTTGTTAACCAAACAGACAAAACGAACACCATAAACGATTTAGAAATTCTGAATAAATTACTAAAAAAGTATCAAATGTCGACGATCTGCAAAACTTCTGCACCAATACATGACACTGTACTGGTATCGACAAAATGTACTGAATAAGTATAACAACAAAGGTTCTAAAATCATTTAAATTTCTCCTAAATATTAAAAGAGTGTTTCCAGGCTTCACGGATGGCGATATGAAAGAAGGCTTATCATTAAAAGAAATTGACTCACCTACATTGATCTCGGAAATTGAATACCTGCTTCAGCCGCCAAAAAGATCACGTTTGGATGAAGGTTTGGAACAAAATTACAGTGAAGTCATAGACACATTAATATCAGACAGCTATCTGACAGCGATGAACTTCCAAATGACTTCTTTTAAAATTTTACAATGTTATTTCTGCACACGTAAAAAATTATTAAAATCTATAATTTATTTTTTCAAACATTAATTAATTTACTTAAGAAAATAAATATGTGTATGGAAGGCAGTAAGTGATACCTCCTCGTGGTTCGTTTAGGGTGTAGAAAATGTTTACATTTTCTGCAGCGAATTCATCTACTTAGTTATGAACTAAAAATTACTTTTTGTGGATTTTCTGATATATGCAATGTTCTTACAATGAAATCATGAAGTTGCAGTTATCGTAGCATACCCCAGAGCGATATCTCGGAAATTAGTTGTGCCCTTGGTGTTCCTTCTGGTACAGGTTGCATTCCAACCTAACCTCAACTGCCTGACGCACGAACCTCACAGATGTGAATAAACGACATTTTCCTCCTGGTCCAGGCTGCATTCCTACCTATCCTCAATTGCCTTATGCACGAACCTCACAGATGTGAATAAACGACATTTTTCTTCTGGTCCAGGCTGCATTCCAACCTAACCTCAACAGCGTTATGCACTAACCTCACAGATGTGAATAGACATTTTCTTTCTGGTCCAGGCCACATTCCAACCTAACATCAAACGCCTTACGCACGAACTTCACAGATGTGAATAGACGAATTTTCCTTCTGGTCCAGGCCACATTTCAACCTAACCTCAACCGCCTTACGCACGAACTTCACAGATGTGAATAGACGCATTTTCCTTCTGGTCCAGGCCGCATTCCAACCTAACCACAACCGCCTTACGCACGGTCCTCATAGATATGAATAGGTGACATTTTCCTTCTGGTCCACGTCGCATTCCAACCTTATCTCCACCACCTCATGCACCGACATCACAGATATTAACAGAAGACGTTTTCTTTCTGATCCTTGCTGCATTCCAACCTAACCTCAACCGCCTTACGCACGGGCCTCACAGATGTAACAGTCGAATTTGTCAGTGCTTGAGGCGACCTTTTCGTACTCGTCCATTTTGTATGTAATAATTAGAAGATGGATGATCATGATATATTTCCTCGAGAAATAGTAAATATATCATTTTTTTATTTTGTATGTTAATGTTTCACTCCGTCTTAACAACTCAGAGCCATTTATTACAATATTAATTATTTTCGTTCTAACAAGTTTCAGCCATGCCCAGATGTGTAAAATTAATAATATCCTAGCTAGCACAGCTACATCTGTGCTACAAAATCGTTGGAAGCTTACAGTAAAGCAACGTCTTTGGTACATAATGGCAGAGCTGAGCGTAACTTAATACTGACTATTTTCTGTTTCGTTTCTGGGTTTGTACACGGAAGATATACACGAAATCCTTTTCTTATGGAACAATGATCGCTAGTATATATCTGCGTTAATTTTAAACAGGTAACAATACATATTTCTTAGATAATGATCAGTAGTGAGGTGTATATTTTCGTTTTTTAAACATCTGATATCTCGGAAACTAAGCGAGATACCAAAAAAACTTATTCTTCCTTTTCGATTTGTCTCGTCGAGATCTATCAGAATCAACCATCAAATTCGTAAAATTTCAGTGCCTCGGATATCGTAGAATCCCCATTATTTCTATAAAATGGTACATGAGGTTGAGCTCTTTCTTGAAGTGGTACTAGGGAAATCTATTTGGGAACCATTTATCTGCCTAGGACATAAAATATGAATATACGTAAATACCTGCTCCTAAATATGACGTTGTATGTACCGAAGACAGTCACCATATGTAAATTTTAGGTTCCTGGCGCCGCCATAGAGTAAAATGATAACAATTAAAAAAATGTTATAAATGGCTTGAAGGTTCCTTAAGTTTATGATAAAAGCTCAATTTTTATTGAGGAACAAAAGTACGGCATCCCTGTCGATTAAAGGAACACGTATCTATATTCAAGAGAGAGGTTATACATAATAGAAATATTCTTCTCGTCTAAACTGTGGAGTTATACGCTTATTTATTTTCAGCATGATCATACTATCATACTCTCGTTCAACAGAAAGCAAAGCAAACTTACATGAGCCAAGAATTAAAGTAATTACCGGCATTACCATTTCGCTAACGAGATACGCGCTTACGACTTTGTTAAGCAGGTCTACAGTGTAAACATAACCTAAGCGTACGTTTACATTGGAACCGACATCGGAAGATTTTTCACTCTGCCGAATAAGGTCGATATCTGCCAACAAACAAAAGTACGTAACAATATGGATTCCGGAGGAAGTGGTTCCATTAGACCGATCTACTCGGCCGAACTCCGACAAACTTTGCCAACTTCTTTCAGCGACCAAATAATTTTGTTTTAGTCAAATGAACGCGTTTGTTGGTCATTATTTGTGTATTCGTATTTAGTCGTATCACCGCATCTAAATAAAAGAGTATAAATGTATTTGCACCTGTAACCGCTTATTATGACTTGTTTTTATATTTCACTAAATTACATAAGAGGTGTAAGTAGTGTTGCCAGGTCCAGGTTGTTAAAAATCGGGACGGAAGGTAAAAAAAATCGAAATTTGGGGTTACAAATCGGGACAATTCCAAAAAATTGGTTTTTATAGACAGTGGTGGCCTTAGCCATTGCGAGGTCCGGGGCGGCAGATCTTTGCGAGGCCCTTCCAGTTGGTGCAAAGTATGTGAATCGAAAGTAATTTCTGAAGATCGAAAAACATGCAAAAGTAATAAAAAAGTAAATTTTGAGGCAAATTATTAAGGAAAAACTGAAGTATATAAATGCCTCGAAAGATAAACGCAGGGATTTAAAAATGATGTTTGAAGCTGTTCCAAATAATAACATATTTAATTAAAGTACAAAAATATAACGAATCAGCTACGTCATTTTCAATTCAAAGAATAGAAAGGGCTGAAAATCGATATTGTGTCATAGAATTCCTCAAATATGTGTTAATAATTTAAAAAAAAAAACTTCTAAGGACGCAACCGTCTTAGGTGTGGTGGCAATTATTCTCAGGACTACTTCGATAGTGAGGTACACTTCAGTTAATATTTTTTTATGTTACATATCTCATTACCAAGATAAAGCCGTCGTTTTATTCTCTTACACGGATAAACATATTCAGTTCTTCATACAATTCTTGTACATCAATATCAAATATTTCTCCTGCTGCTAGAGGTAACCTACTTTCAGGTCACTGCATTGCTTTAACAGTTCAGTTGCTAATTTCCTTTAATGTTTTTATGTTATACATGAAAACAAATATGCTTGAAAAAACGCCGATAACAGTTCCGCTAGTCTAAACCTTCTGTTTTGCTGGAAAGATTAGATAAACGGAAAATCAAACAAAATTCAAGTTAGCAAATTTGCACTTACAGTTAAAGCTACTTAGGATATTTCCATATTTGAAATTTTTAATGCTAATTTCGCTATTCCGAACTTTATATTTTGTCCACGTGAAATATTAATAGTCACTTTCGACTTTCACGCTGTTAATTGGACGTGATTTGATAAAAATCCTGAAATATTAAATGTTTTCCTGAGCCAGATAAATTGATGCGCACTCGCGGAAAATGAAGCGCCATTAGAAAGCACAATTTCTTGTCTTCGCAATCACAATTAATCTGACAGCGATACAAATATTGTGATATGCTTTCTAAGATGTATTCTGTGACATAAACGAAAAGGGTTTCAACATTTTGTGATGCGTGAGTTCGATGTAACGTTTTACCTTAGGTAGTTGCATTATATCTTTTCTGGGCAGAGGTGTGCAGCGAGCGTAAAATCGCTTTGTCTGTGTTGATCGAAGATCGCAAGTTATCTCATCAACGTATTTTACTTCTTTGTTTTGTGTATCTGTCTAGGGTGGCGAACGTGCCGTATATAATGCCCTATGGAACACGAAACCTTGCCAGAAAGATTTGTTCAAATTTTGTTGGTCATCAAAAAAAAAATTAGGAATCATAAGTTGAAGGGTTATAGGTACACAGGAGAGTTTTCACAATACCTGGCTGTTATTTTGCTAACGATAGTGCGATGTCAAAGTGCAATAAGTTAAAGGCGACTGCATTTGTAAAGGCTAAGGGGAAAAACTTTATTTACAGCATATAATCAATCAATAATTCAGCTAATTTTGCAAGTTAAAGTAATTATCTTTGATGCTAACTTCAATTAAAAAGGAATTTTGTATATGATAATTGCACAGATGGTGAAGACGTGAACAATATGATTATTGGTGATATCGAAGTTTTTCCTGCTATATTTCTGGCCTTATTCGGTTGCCAGAGTGATCTCGAAGAATTGTTATATGTTGACGGACGGACAAACCAAGATCGGGCCTCATAACGCCCGGAACTTAAAGCCATTCAATACAAAGTAACGGTTTCGACAGAGCTGGGGACAACTACCCTGGAACAGCTGAGCTCATTAGGGCAGGTAGGCAGTGGCTCAACCGGCAGGTTCCGAGAATTGTCAGATAGCGAATACCCCAAGGATGAATGAGAAAGGAAACAAGAAGTTTCACCCCTCGTTCTAGCAGTATTTTGCGTGTAAATTGTATAGTATTCCATAAATTAGATTAAAACTATTGTTTAACAGCATACATTTAGCTCAGAATTGTGTGCACTCAACGAAAATAATTTCGGAGTTTATATTTTTGCTTTATATAGATTCATCGTATCCTGCTAGCGTGAAATCTCAAAATTGCTTTGTATTGGCAAACGGAAAACCTGAGATCGAACCGTTCTATGCACAAAGCTTACAACCTTTTTCATACAAGCTAAAGAAGCATAAGTGTATAAAAGAAAAATATTCGCTAACTGGGATGGATTTCGGCTTAAAACGTGGAGTAGACGGTCATGTTAAGAATATTATAATAACTCCTAAATACAAAGAAAAATTTTATTCTTTGAATGTCGAGATAATCTCGAGTCATCAATAGACCCATTGTGAAGGAATCGTAATATTACTGAGGAATGATAGTTACGCTATTCATTATCCTTTCATTTTATGTGCGGAATGGATATATTTTGGGTCCGCTTGTATGCCAAAGATGCCACAGCGACTTTTGGTTGACGATGACGAAAGGTCCAGTCAGACCGCATAATGTGTATAAATGTCTCATATGGGAATGGTAAATTTTATAAAAATTCCATTGCATATACCCATGAGCAAATACAGTTTCCTTTCGCCATAAAATTCGCAATCACTTCACAGACGGTATGTTAAAAGTTAGAGATGTCGACACATGAAAGACTAATTAGGAGACCACCTAACATTCCACGAGTAAGGTTCATAATTTACGTAACACACGAAAACATGCACTTGCATCGTTCATTCCACACCACGTTGAATTATAAGTAAATGCCGCGTCATTCAAATCCAAGATTACAGTTGGTGATATTTGACCATGAACACGAAAACATCTTCTCTCTGAAATGCTTGTTGAATTAACAATCGGTCATGACGCAAATCACGTCACCGAATCCGACTAAACTATTACGTTGTTTTGAGATTAAAACTGCGCAATGTAATGAGATATTTTACGCTCACCTCTAGCATCTATATGGATGTTTGTTGAAGGCAGAATTATTTTTATGCACATGAGTAAAACATCACGCTAAATTGTAAATACAATGTATAGTTCAACCACTTTCTGCATAAGTGTTCTGACAATGTTTTGTTTTATTAATGTGTTTCATTTTATTAATTTAATGATAAGATTTGATACAAGTTATTTTCAAGATTATTATTATTTAAACATGTATGTAATTAATTTATTTTCATGTATATTTTGTATTGTGTTTAATATAACTTTGCATTTGGGAAGGCTACCTGAATTCACGTGCTTCTGTTTGTAAAGAATTGTAAAACGGCCAAAAGGACATATGATCCAGTTATGAATTCACCTTACAAGGCAGGAATTCCGATGGTTATTGGAATCACATTTAAAATTTATGTGATTGTAAAAATGCTTCAGTTTTTTGTTGAGTCACAATGGAGGTAGAATTAGGTAGTTAAAAATAAAATTATTCTATCATGATTTAATTTTTCACCAACGGACGGCCATATTGTAACATGACGCGCTGTCGCCACGTTACAAGGTGCATTTTTATTATATATGTCATAATGTTAAGTAATTTACATAAATCTTGGGCGACCACCTAAATAGATTTTTGTTGTAATTTTATAAAGTACGCAAGATTCCAAGTGAGGACTGTAATGAAATGATGAACATACAGTGTATCTTGGTAAAGCGAATATTCAAGAATTATTGAGCTATGTAGGCTTGAAGCTAATCTTGGTCTTCCCGAATCATGGCGACGGGACGTTGCGGATTTGGGGTTTGCCAGACCACACACTCTGCTCCCTGGGGATGGGCGGTCAACAACGTCACTCGCCTGGCGGGAAAAGCCTGCCGTCCAGAACCCGAATGTTCTCTCACCCCGGCGAACTTAGCCGAATATGTCCGACCTCTGTTAGAAACTCTGGCCAAATCACATATCAGGGATATCACGTGACATTAGGTGCCGACCTGAAGATCCAATCCAAATGAGTGTATAACTTAAAATCCTGGGAATTTATGTTATATGTGAGCTTCGTGACTACAAAGGGGCGGAGCGAGAAGTTTCCTCGCGAGAGGGAAGAGCGACGAGCTTCACTTCGATCTTCGAGTCCAAGCTATGCGAGTCTAGTCTGAGGTTGACTTGGAAAGTTGGCTTCTCTCGCCAACTGCCGTTGTACGATTTCTGGCTGCCAGCTTGCCTTGCTGGAGCAAGCTTATCACAGCAACACAGCCGGTAATGCGATGATGCGCATTGTCAGACCAGAGATGCCTATAGCCGACTTGTGAGATAATCTCACATATCGTGGGTCCGCTACAGTCACCGCAGACATCAGACGCAGGGCTATAATGGTAACTTATTACGACCAAGCCATCTGATTGTGCATTCCGTGAAACAGAACCCTTAAACGACTTTGAGAGGATAGGTCCATGTTCTCACTTTGTAATTGTAAAAACCCCTGAGCTAGCGGCATAATTTGCCAGAACTAGTTATTTTCGAATGATATATTGTTCATTCTGGCGCCCATGATTTTCTTTTTTAACTGTAAAGTCACAGTGTTATGATACCTTTGTCTGAGGTCGTCATAACTTGTATTTTTCATTGTTTCCAATTGTCATTATTTCTTGCATTTTGATTCTGATATATATTTAAAAGTAAATATACACAATTGTTTGCTTGCTCATGACGGCTAATTGTAACTCTGAGCGTTGCTTTTATGATTTTGCCAATTTGTGTTAATGTTAACGGTAAATTCGCTCAGACTTGTAATCGCCAGTGATAAGAAAATAAATGTCATATTGTGACAATTTTTCCTAAATTCTTGCAAAATTAATAAATTTTCACTCCTTCATAAAAATTAAAATTAAAAATCCACAATTATTAATCATAAAGGTATGAAAGATAATTGTAACGTAGTTTGCCCACTACAGTGTTAAGGAATGTCAGTTACATTTTGGTCCAGGCTATGATTCGTACTTATCATAACATCTGTTAAAGCTACTGGTCGACAACCGAAACATGTAATATCTGGGCATTAATACATACCACATACAGAAATCCGTCTCTGGAATATATCTGGTTGCTCCGGCATCACACAGAAAATATAGATTTTTAATTGGTTTTGTTGGGATCCAACTTGAAATCTAAAGAACATATTGACACATTAGGACACATTTATTTTATAAATATTATGCCATGACTTAAAAATAACTTAATTGATTTTGACAGGATTTAAAACTGTGGATTTTTGTAAAAAAAACATTGGAAATTAAAAGGGGTGAGGGTAAAGGGGAAGAGGGATTGGGCTTTTGCATACCAAATGTAGACTGCCTTTTCTGATTGATTTAATGTATGTGTGTGTAAATTTCTATTGATATCAGATAAAACTGTAGGTATTTATAAACAACAATTAAGGGGTGTGGAGACGAAGAGTAGTTTGGTTTTTGGAAAGCAAGTTGCAGTCTTTTTCTGTGTGTTCTAAAGTATACATGTGCAAATTTCCATCGAAACCAAATGAAAACTGTGGCTTTGTGTAAAGAACATTAGCAAAAATTAAATGGGGTAAGGGAGTGAGCGGTAGGGTTTTGTAAACAGATTGTAGACACTATGTTTCTCTTTGTTTTTAAGTATACATGTGCAGTGTTCCATGGAAATTTAATAAAAAACTGTGGGTATCTATAAAGAACATTTGAAATTAAGAGGGGTGGGGGTAGAAGGGAAGAGGGGTTTGCCTTCTGCAACTGTTTTTAAGTATAGGGGAGGGTGGAGCCCAATGGAACACAAAAGTTGTTTTTGTCCATAGCTCCCAACACGAATTTATTTTTTCAATATTTCAATTTTTTCCTGTTACCTTAGGATCTAAGCTATAAAAGAAATGCATCAACTATTATTATAGAAACCATATGTGACCATGAGCGATCATTTTCCAAAAAATAAATTTTGTTTCATTGTACCCCGTGCTTGGGGTACAATGAAACAGGGCAAGGGGTGCCTTGAAACAGCTGAAAAAACGCCATAAATCACAAAAAGCTTTATTTTTGAATTAATGAAAAAACAGAGGTATCTGGAACATGAAACGAGTTCAAGTGATCTATTAAAGCACAAACAAGAAATCCTTCTACGTTTAGCCAATGTTCAAATTGCCAAAATCAACCCCGAATGAGATGAAACTTTTTTGTCTTTTAGTTTCGTGAGACAAAGAAGGTTTTTACAACAGTGGCTTTATGTCTTTTTCATTAACCGCGGTTATGTCATCAACAAGAGGCTCAATAAAGGTGTTGCGTTTTCGGTACCTTAGGAATTTGACCACGTAGTCCCCTTCATCACCTTTCATCTTGGTGATTCGACCAACGTAGAATTTGGAATGGCTTCTAATCTTGAATTAGATCAAGACATAATCTCCTAATACAGGAAGACGGTTCAATTCTGCAAAACGGTCAGGCTCAATAGAAAAAAACTCCTCATCTACGCCTATGTCCATGTCGTCACCGTGTCAGCACATTCAAAATCTCCATCGTCTTCTTCGTCGTCTTCTGATGAATTATCAGGAGCTTCTTTACCAGATATTTTTCTTCTTTAGTTTTGGTTGATTTACATACAACTTCCTTTTGGCTGCCTCCATTCTGGAAATTGGAATTGGCTTCTCTGCGATGGCTGTGATTTCTGGACTGCTCGTAGCAATCATACTGCTGCCTTTCTTCCTGTGCTTTAGATCAGGTTTTCGTTCACCTGCTTTTGGATAGCCACGAAAGTCTTCAGGAGGAAGAAAAGCATGACTTGGACCAGCTCCGGATCGAGGACTCTGATGACTGTCTGGTCTGAAGCTGCTCCTTCTTCTACTTGAGGGAGGGAAACGTTGAGCGAATCACTTGGAACAGCATAACCACGGGGCACAATGGAACACTCATGGGGCTCCATGAAACGTTTCATTGTGCCCGGAGCTTCCCTGTTTCATGGAACCCCAAACATGCCATTTCAGTTTTCCCTAATCTCTACCATGTATGTGTAGTAGTAGAAATGCGAAAGTCGGGCAAAAGCTTAACGGATACATATACAACGAAATGCCATAAGGGCCGATTGAATACAAAAATCACTCTTACCTGCAGACGAAAATCCGTTGAAGAAAATATTTTAGTTTCAGCCAAAAAACAGCACCTAACCTTGACAAGTCTGGCAAGCAACTGGATAGGAGGGAGCAATTAGCTGACATTGATGGGAGTGGTCCGCAATGCTTTCTGCCGAAATCCCGTTGTACTATGACTCTTCCGCTAGTCCGTTATTCACACTGTTTCCCTGTGCCCTGTGTTCCATTGTGCCCCACCCTCCCCTATGTGTGCAAATTTCCTTCAGAATCGGATAGAAACCGTAGATTAAGGGATGGAAAGGAAGGAGAGTGGTTTGGACTCTCGAAACCAAATGTAGACTGTATTTTTCTGTTTTTTTTTGCAGTATACATGTGCATACTTTATTCAGAATCAGAAAGAAACGGTAGCTTTATATAAAGAAAGTAATTAAAGGGGTAGAAAGGGGGATAGGGGTTGCGTTTTTGTGAAATTTATGTTGACAGTATTTTTCTTTTTCTATTTGTTTTAAAGTATACGCAAGCGAAGTTCCACCGAATCGGATTAAAATGTGGGTTCTGTAGAAATAATAAGGGAAGGGGATCTAGTGTAGTTTTTTTGGTCAGAAATCTTATCCATAAAGAAATACATGTTTATGTGCCAACTTTCATAAAGATCGGTCAAATGGTGTTGACTGTAGCTTTCTAAAAAGAAATTGACAAAAATCAGGGGGGTGGAAACGGGGGAAGGGGTTCAGTTTTTGCAAATCAAGAATTAGCATTATTTTTCTCTTTGTTTTATATTAAAAATTTGCTAAGTTCTGTCTAAACCGAATAATAACTGTGGTTGTCTATAAAAATTAAGGGGAGAGGGGGTGGTTTTTAGTTCTTTTGATCAGACATCTTCTTCGTGAGAAAATACATATAAGCACCAACTTTCATGGTAATCGGTCAAACGATCGTGACTGTAGATTTTTATAAAGAACATTGACAAAAGATAATGGGGTTGAAGAATGGAAAGGGGTTGAGCTTTGGCAAACCAAATGTTGACAGAATTTTTCTATTTCTTTTAAAGTATACATGGGCAAAGTTCAATAAAAATCGGATAAGAAATGTAGATTTCTATATAATTAAGGGTTGGAAAGGGATACATGGGATGGTTTTCTTTATTTTTTTATTTAATTTTTGTCAGAAACCTTCTCCATGAAAAATTACACGTATATGCCAACTTTAATGGAGACCAGTTAAATGGTGTCGACTGTAACTTTGTATAAAGAACATTGGTAAAAATTTAGAGGGTGGATAGGGGGAGAGGGCTTCATTTTTTTCAAACAAAAAGTTGACAGTATTTTTCTCTTTATTTTTTACTATGCATTTCCAAAGTTTAATCGAAATCGGATAAAAAATGCGGTTTTGTATAAAAATGAAGGGATGTAAAGAGGAGAGGGGTGGTTTTTTTATTTATTTATTTTTGGATCAGATTCTCCATGAATAATTACATGTATATGCCAACTTTGATGATAATCGGACAAACGGTGTCGAGTGTAGCTTTTTATGAAGAACATTGACAATAATTAAAGGGGTGGAAGGAGGGAGGGGGTTGAGCTTTGCCAGGCCAAATGTTGACAGGATTTTTCTCTTTGTGTAAAGTATACATGGGGAAAGTTCAATAAAAATCAGATAGGAAATGGTGGTTTCTATAAAATTAAGGGGTGTAAAGGGGAGAGGGGTAGTTTTTTATTTTTTTGGACAGATACCTTCTCCATGAAAAACTACATGTAATTACCAACTTTAATGGTGATCAGTTAAATGGTGTCGACCGTAGTTTTGAATAAAGAAAATTGGCAAAACTTAAGGGGGTGGATAGGGGGAGAGGGGTTCTGTTATTTTAAACCAAAAGTTGACATTATTTTTCTCTTTATTTTTGGCTATATATGTCCAAAGTTTCATCGAGATCGAATAAAAAATGTGGATTTGTATACAAATTAAGGGGTGGGAGGGGGTAGAAGGGGTGGTTTCTCAATGAAATTCATATGGGATCACTTTGGAGGTATACCCTATCCACTAAAAGAATTTCATTTAAATCAGTTCAAAATTGGCGAACATATCGCTGAATATACATAAAAAAAAAAAAAAAAAAAAAAAAAAAAAAAAAAAAAAACCCTACGAATTGAGAACCTCCTCATTTTTTTGAAGTCGGTTAATAAATAGCTCGTGGCAAAAAATACTTAATGAAATAGTGATAATTTTGCCCTTTAAGGGTCGAATTCCGAGAAATGCCTTTCTTATAGAATGATGGGACCACGGCGGAGATCTTAATCTTTAAAATGGAACCTCATTTTTCTGTATCGGTTAGATATCTTGGGAGATAAATAGTTCGTGACACAAAAACGCGTTGCAGAAATATTTATACTTTTGCCCTTAAAGGGTCGAATTCCAAAAAATCCCTGTCTTAATATATGATTTCACCAAAGCAGCGATCTTAATATTTAAAATGGTACTTTCTTTAACGATTTCGGTAAGGTATCCAGGGAGATAAATAGCCAAGGCAAAGTTTTAACCTCAAAACATGTATAGCTGAAATTTGGCACAGACGTTCCTTAGTACCGAAGAAACAAGTACTGAAACGTCCCAACCTCTGCGGTGTCCACGTCACAGTTTTTTCAGGTCAAAAGGGCTTAAAAAGGAATTGAGTGCCAAATCGGTATAAACTCGTTGTAACATTTAAAGTGTCAGACTTAGGAACGTTTTATTGTACCCTAGGTAATTAGTTTAGCCTAACCACTGCATAAAAGTGTAGTATGGCACTACTATTATTTGAAAGTAATAATCATGAAGGCAGTTAGAAACATAACTTTTTCCCCCCATATTTGTGCATTGCGTAACAATTGTCAAAGTTACCAGGTCAGGACCTATGATCAAAGATGTAATATACACTTTCAGCATTAAAATGGTATATGGTTCATCCTTCAATCGAGATACGCGTTGAAACAAGCACATGTGAGTCAGCGCTGGGCCGAGAACTCCGCGTGCTGCTCCGCGGGCATTATGTGTATTGTTGCGGTTTCGTGGGTCGCCCACTCACATCAGCTACCAGAATGTTTTACTTTCAATCTCGCTCACTGAAATATAATGTGCATAGTTTAAACTCTTACCGCAAGTTCCTTCTAAAGATACACATTCTCTTGACCGGCCGCCACTCAGTTTCCAACTGATAACATTTAAAGACTACTGAATGAATAAACAGTTATTTCACAAAACTAATTTTAATTCATTGCCTTCAATTTTTCCAACACCACCAATGTTATAAACTTATCGGACTTCTATCACTCCAAAGTTGTAAATCAAGTTAAAGTAGAACGGCTATTTGTACACCTTTTACTCACATTCACACGTTTACAACTTTCAACTTAACACCAACCACACTTCTCCACGTCCTGCGACCGACTGCCCACCTTGTACCTACCACAGCACCCACCATGCGGCCCCCGGGGCTCACCCTTCCGTGGCCACGGACATGGTGCCGATGACGTCACAAACCGGCGCTACTTTCAAACACAAAGTGGTACCGCTACAGTATGAACCTGAAAAAAATATAATGTAGACCTGAAAATTGGCACAGATGTTATTTACTACCTAAGAATCATGTCTCGAAAAGTCCCCGTCTCTGAGGAGTCCTCTTTATATTTTATCACGGCAAACGTTTTTAAGTGAGCCATAAATACCATAATCAGTATAAATGTCTTGTAGCTCTTAAAATGTCAGCTTTAGTATCATTTCATTGCAGTATAAGCAATTGGGAAGGTTAGTTATTGAATGATGGCGTAGTTTTCGGCGCAATTATTGTACAAAGTGAAAAAATCTAACATTTGATCGTGAAGCAGGTACAAAACATGATCCTTTTTTTTGTAACAATGTCAGAATTGCTAAAAACTATCAAATTTATCAAAACCTATTATCAAAGTTGTAGTACGCAGTTTCGGCATTAAAATGGTATATCTATCATGTTTTTGTGACTAACGGTTGGTGGAATATACATCGAAACATTTAAACAACGCCCCTAAAAATAGATAACGGGATAGGGATTTGAACCCGGGACCTTCCGTACCCCAATCACATGCCGTAACCATCTGAGACATCAGACCAAATTTAAAAGAATTAAACATATGTATTAAAACATAATAAAATTAATATACAATGTACTTAATTTTTGCTATCACAAAACACAAATGCATTATTGCTCCATAAAAAACTGGGTTACTACCTTTGTCACAGCATCTGGTGGAAGATCAAATGAAACTTGACGAATATTTTAGAATGACACAGTATACGTTTTTGATTATCTGATAAACCTTGTGACGTATCTGTATAGGTCTTTGTAAAGTTATATGTATCATTATGTTATATTGTAAGAGGTTTCACGTTCGGAGTACTTTGTTCAGTATGCATGTGTTTGTAAATTGTCTGTCCCAATGCTCGTAACCGAGCGGCCGGAGGCAGACAGCAAAAAATAAGGAAGTGTGAAACAGCTGCGACCCTGCCTGCAGCAAGGGTCGGCGGCAGTATTCAGTCTGGAGTGGTAGCCGACAGACCTGATGTGGTCGTGGCAATATTGAATGTTATGTAATCTAACATGTGAAGAATAAATGATCAAAAGAAGACTTGAAATTACTGTGTTGTCTATATCTAAAATTAAGCAGCCTTCAACAAGTACTACAAATGAACCTGTATAACTGAATAAAATGTTCTTCAATCGTTCGTGGCCGAATAACTGGATTGGTTTGGCCCAAAAACGTGAGGAACACTAAGGGGAACTATGAAATCCAACCAACAAACCCCTTACAATATGGCGACCGTGTTCCAAGACTACAAATAGTTACTGATGGTGAAGTACGCTATTTTTTAACGAACCAGCAACTTCAGGACTTCAAGGCAGATCGGCAAGTAATAAAAAACACTTATTTTTGGGGCACCTTTGCAAGAGTTTTCAACACGTTCTCCGCAGCAGTGATAGTTGGTCATCTACAGAACACTTTAAACTGAAAATTAAATAAACAAATTATTGAATATCTAAATATAATACAAATTTTATATATATAAAAAAGATACCTTGTTTGAGTAGCTTGTTTCAATCTAAAATTAGCCAACGTGAAACCTCATAGTTTATTCAATAAAGTTTACCATTCAGATTAAATGGGATTTCGATGAATAATTGGAAAACAAATTTTTATTTTTTTATGTGCTTTCATTATGATCAAGTGCAGTTTTTTTTCTTATTGTTTGTTTCTGTCCTTTAAATTAAGTTTTACAGCAAAGCAGTTGATTTGGAGAATACGGTATTGTATTTTTGTCAGTGTATTTGAGTGCATTCATTACACGATTGTGGCTGCGTTGTGAAACTGTTTACCAGCGTTGAAAATCAATAATGGTGTTCTTGTGTCAATGTTAATCTTACCAGTGTTTCAAATCGAAAAGTTGTAAATTCTTTGCATAAAAAAAGATGGAGAAAAGTGATAGGGAAGACCAAATTAAAGTTGAAGCTGATGGTAATTCAGATGGGGAGCATTCAAATGATTTTAATGTGGGGAATAATGGTGCTAATGTTGGCATTAGTTTTTGTCATAGCCCGACTAAAGACAAAAATAAGGATCATGTAGTTTTGCAAGCACCAGTCGAACCTATTAAGATGATGGAATGGGAAGCAATAAAGACTTAATTTTAACAATCCTGATGCAAATGAAAGAGGAATTCACTGAAGAATCTAGAAAAGGACGGGAAGAGATGAAACAAATGAAAGAATAATCAAGAAAAACGACAGCAGAAGTCAAACAAATTAAACAAATGATTACGAGCAGTGAACAGATTATTACAGAAAAAGTGAACATGCGAATCGCACTGTTTGAACAGAAAGTAGAAGAGTTGCAACAAGGTTTGCGAAGGGAAGTAAATGAACTTCAGACAGATGTGGAAGTGAAGATAAACCATGTTTACCAGCTCGTTGAAGAGAAGGAAATGTTAGCTAAACAAGAAATGATGAAGCAAACAGAAAAAGTGATTAAAAGCGTGGAACAAATGGAGAAAAACCAGGAAATGGCCAATAGGAATTTCAGTGTAGCCATGTACGCAAACCATGAAGAAAGTAAGAAAGGAATTGAAGCAATCGGACAAAGAGTATCAACGGTGGATGAAAGAATAGCTGTTGTGGAGTAAAGTGTATTTACCGTCGATCGCGCAGTGACTATGGTGGCGGACAAAGTCAAAGACATCGAACAGAAGCGTGTTGCTGCTATTGATTGCCCCAGTGTATTTTACAGACAACTTAAACTACCTGAAATCAAGTTTGCACCTGGAGGTAGTGTGCATCCAGTGATATTTGGAAAAACTTACAAAAAGGATTTACCAGTAGAATGGTCTGATGAGGAAAAAATAAAATACGTAAGGTATATGTTGCGTGGAGACGCCTATTCTTGGAGCTGTGATTTAGCCGAAGTATGTGGTGATTTTGAAGAATTTCTGAGAATATTTTTGGAGAAGTATTGGTCGCAGGGAAAGCAACGTAAAGTGAAAAGTGATTTCCGAAATGGACGAAACTATGGTAGGCGTGACGGGAATGTCAGAGAGTATTGCGAAATTATGATAAAAGAACTGGAGTATTTGCAAGATGGGGTCAGCACTGATGAAAAAATAGAGGTATTAATACAGAAGCTACCAAGGTCGATGCAACACAGACTGATTGTTAACCAATGGGATCGCATCGAAGATTTTTTGGATGCGGTGGAAAGACTTGACAAATGGAGTATGTCATCAGGACGGTACTTGACGGATAAAGAAAAATTTGATAATAGAAATGGAAGGGAAAACAATGACGGGAATAACAGGCGAGTGGATTTTTCAGCTCCGAGAGAAAATCTGGGATACGCAAGTGAACGAAGGGAGGTATGTCCACCTAGAAGTCAAGACGCCGTTCGTTTTAATAATAAAAATCAAGTGGAAAATAGAAATGGAAGAGTGTTTGAAATGAGGGTTAGTGGCCCTGAGATTCATAATTCTAATAATGTTCCATTTAGAAGGCATGAAGAGGAAGTAAGAAGGGGAGAAGAAAGAATATTGGAAAACTCAGCACCGCGACTCTAAAGGTCCTGGCACTAGCGGAGAATGGAAACTTAGGACCAAAGCATGTAAAAAGAAGAAACAATAATAGTTGTAACATGACCGAGACAGAAGGAGAGAATAAACAAAAAGAATATCGAAATGTTGAAGAAAATGATGATGAAGATAAGCCTCTATAAAGGAAATTAAGTAGTGCATCAGATGAAGATACTTTTACAGAAGCAGATGGGGTAAACGAAGTAGTGGATAATATCGACGGCAGAATGTCAATAACCAGCAGCGTTAATAAGAATGAAGAGTATGCAGCGTTAAGTAGCGAAGAAGGAAGCAATGAAGATGAGAAAGAATCAGTCGACGAAGAGGAAGAAGAAATTAGGTACTTTATGATAAAGAAGAGGGAAGAAGAAGAGGAAATATTATCAATGCAAGCAACAGAAGAAGTAAAAGAATTCAGCAAAGATAAAAACGTTTCTGCGCAAAGTATCGAAGTAGATGTTACTGCCTACCTACCTGAAAATGAGAAGAATGTGGAAGTATTCAAGGAGGAAAGTTGTTTGCTAACTGGTGGTGAAAATAGCCAACTTCAATTTCATCAAAAAAGAAAGGGAAGATTTAATACGTATAAGAAAAACAATGAAAGCATAACAGATTCTACAAAGAAATGTTTCAAAATGAATGGGTTACTAGAAGAAGAATTGAAGAACTGGAAGAGAAGAAAAAAGGGGGCAAGTAATGAAGTATGAAGAAATATAACAGGGGGGCTTAAACCTACCGATATTAATGTGGGGGACCTAGTGCTTGTAAGTTCGTAAGGAATGCTATGTGATAATGATGCAGAGATAAATAAATACCTTCAGTCAAAGGAAAGTTTTGGGCTGAGAAACGTAGTGGATCTAAAAATGTATAAAGTTGAGGGATAATTATGTTTTACTTTACTGAGCATTAGACTATATGAAAATTTGTGTGTAATCTCTTAGTGTGTAGTGCAGTGAACTATTCTGAACTGGCTAAGTGCCATACTGGTTGTGTAAGCGAATATTGACCGGAAAAATGAATACTGAAGACAGTGAACGATTTCGCTACGTCATTGTAAATGGAACATTCCGTCCAACCTATCCAAATTCTACGAACTTGTTTTGTTTGGAACGGAATGGGGGGCAATTGTGACGTATCTGTATATATGTTATGTATAGGTTTTTGTAAAGTTATATGTATCATTATGTTATATTGTAAGAGGTTTCACGTTCGGAGTAGTTTGTTCAGTATGCATGTGTTTGTAAATTGTCTGTCCCAATGCTCGTAACCGAGCGGCCGGAGGCAGACAGCAAAAAATAAGGGAGTGTAAAACAGCTGCGACCCTGCCTGCAGGAAGGGTCGGCGGCAGTATTCAGTCTGGAGTGGTAGCCGACAGACCTGATGTGGTAGTGGCAATATTGAATGTTATGTAATCTAACATGTGAAGAATAAATGATCAAAAGAAGACTTGAAATTACTGTGTTGTCTATATCTAAAATTAAGCAGCCTTCAACAAGTACTACAAATGAACCTGTATAACTGAATAAAATGTTCTTCAATCGTTCGTGGCCGAATAACTGGATTGGTTTGGCCCAAAAACGTGAGGAACACCAAGGGGAACCATGAAATCCAACCAACAAACCCCTTACAACCTGCAAGTGAGGTTGAAGAAAAAATTCACTTTTTTAAAGGCATTTGATAAAATATGGTCATAAAGCTCTGGAAATTTCCGAAATCCTTCTATACGCTTCTCCAAATCCATCAGATATTGGACTATACCGTCAAAACGGTGGTGTCGGCCGGCTCGCGGTGTCGTTTGAAGTAACTCCAATGTGTGAGCACCAAAACGCCAGAAGTCGGGACTAGTATAACCACTTACGTGGCAGAATCGTTCGGCGGAGTTCATTTGGCTATTCGGCAGAGTGAAAAATCGGTGAAATTCGTTCCATTGTATACGTAACCTTAATCAACGACAGATGATGCCGTCACTGAACACTTGGACCTGTTCGAATTGACTTGAAACCTGATAGTGTTATTATTATTATTATTACTCCGCAATTCACTTAAAGTGTGTGGCGGAGGGTGCATTGCACCTATCCGAAAGGGTAATGGTTTGGAAGGGATATACGGGATATGGCAGGAGGCGCCCATGGGCTATTGTGAGGAACCATCCCAGGATTCGCATGGAGTGATCTGGGGAAACCATGGAAAACCCAGATCAGGTTGGTTTTATGAACGGTTTTCTGACTCATTGTATTTGCATAAATTCGAAAGTGATACAATTCCATGTCAACTAGACAATTCCCACTGGAGCATGTGCTTCATCAAAATTAAATTAATAATAAATATGAAAAGGACGACCACTTTCAACCACCATATCTCCCACACCCCCACAGCTAACGACATGCAATCACCATAGTGCATGGTTGCATAGAGGCCACACACAAACACGAGTGATCTGTGTAGGGAAGTTGTGGTTACTAAGTGAAATATAGGGACACACACATTTATATATACAAATATATGTATAAAGATAGATAAGGTTTAGATAGCTGTGTATACTACTGTTTGAAACAATTGCAACAAACAGAAAAAATGGAATGATCACTCAAAAATAGGAGTTCATAATGAGCGATTAAGATAACGGATTGGTGATGCGTACATGGGGCTAGCATAGCCCTCTTTTGTGTGAATCACCAGTTCAATGTTACGCCACGTAAGGGCGCAATATCTGCATGTGAGCGAGTTTGAACATAGCATCGAGCGTGGTGGGTGAGCAGTAATGTTCTGGTCTCATATTCGGAAGGAAGCGGGTTCGAATCCCATCCAAATGTGGGTTTTCATGGTTTCGCCGAATCACTCTATGTCGGGATGATTCCTTCCAAACGCCATTTCCGAATTCCTTCCCTGTACTTGCCTCCAGTTCTTCCCCGCATCTAATTGCCACGACGTCGATATGCAAAGAAAGAAAGAAAAGAAGAACATGGCAGAATGATTGGTCTCCGGGAAATTGGTTTCTAGTTACTGTGACTCTTACAGGGGATGGTGCTACGGCAGTGATGCATGTGTAGAAGCAATGGATACAAAATGATCTTCATGAACGCCACCAAGACGTGCTGAGTGACAAAATGTAGTGTTTTTGACGAATTCCGCATCAATTTGCCATACAGTGATGGCTGCGTAATGTTAAGACACTATTGCATTGAACGCAGTAAGGGCATAGCCATAGGTTGTAATAAGGGTTCCGACATTTATGATAATTAAATATATGCATGCAAATATGACCTTAGAAATGGGTAAATATGACCAAACATTTAAATTTACATCAAACCATGCTCAATTATACCAGTGCATCATTTATTTTATTTAGTAGTGTCGATTTCTTGTAGACAGCTTATTCTGCTTCCGTGCGCTCACGGCACCATTGAGAAATTAATTTTTGAAGTGAAAACTTATACAGGAGAGTTAGGCAATGATTGGACAGGGGTATATCTACGAGTTCGCGACTTCCCGTCATCGTCATCGTCATGCTATGACGTGTTACGCGTTTTGTATGGGTAAAGTTTTATGAGTTCGCGTCACCAACACACTGTAATAGCAGTATACCTGTAGCTATAAGTAAAGTTATGACGTGTTGCGCTTGGACAGCAGTGAAAGTATAAATCACACTTCATGCAAACACACAGTTTCTATCCAATTTTGATCGAACTTTTCATTCACATACTTCAAAACAAATAGAAAAATACTGTTTATGTTTGATTATAAAAACCTAAACCCTCTCCTCCTTTCCCCATCACCTTAATTTCTGTCAACATTATTCATACAAATCCAAAGTTTTCATCCGATTAATAGTATTTAGCACATGCATAAACAAGGCGGTATGGTAGCTCAGCGGTTACGGCCGTTTGTCCACTGGAACCGAATTTCATCCGAACTGCATTTGTCCGAGTAACGTCCAATTTGACGGCCGGCCAGTTCGTCCGATTAACCTCTGCTGTCGGAGACAGAAGGATAAGTGTTTGGGACCGCGGTTTCACCATATACCAGCCGACTGGAGTGATGTTTTGATGTCACTAATGCTCTGACCTCGCATTCGGGAGGACGCCGGTTCGAATCCCCGTCCCGGCATCCAGATTTGTGTTTTCCAAGGATTCCCAGAGTCACTCCAGGCGAATGCCGGGATGCTTTCTTCAAAAGGCCGAATTCATTTCCACTCCTTGTCCCCATTTTCATCCCGCCTCTAATGACCACGACGTCGACGAGGAATACCACAAAAAAAATTGTCACTTCACGTAGTTTTCGCCATACATTGTCAGTAGGCTTGATGGCATGATGGATCAGACTGATGGATATTGAACTGAACGCTGTTCACTTCATCCATGTCAATTTCCCACAGACGAAACAATAGTGAATTTGGACGGCTGGAGCGATCGTGTATGACCACTTTTAAGGCCCGAGGCACTGCCGTCCTTCATGTGCCACATTTCAACTGGACAATGCTCGCTGAGGAATGTGCCAGCCATCCTGGAAGAACGTAGGCTACCAATGTTTACCTGGCATAACGTTCGCCTGACATATCTAGAATATGGTTGGTCGTCAATTTGTTCGGTTTGCTTCTCCTGCAACCACTATCAATGCTTTGTGGACACGGAAAAAATATCGATCCTTTCTGGTATCGAGTACTTTTCTTTTCATACCGGCACTTTTGTACTGAATACTATTCATACGAAACTTTTACTCACACCAGTACTTTATAACAAGTATCGACACCAAAATTACGGTGGAAAAATTAGTGGCATTACTACTATGCCTCTCCAAGAAATAGTAAAAATATAATTCAACAGACATGACTGTATGATGTAAGCCCCGACTCTTGAATTCTCGACTCGAAAACTTAGGGGCTTGGTTACATTAACATTCTTTTATCAACGTTGTCGCTTTCTTGGTTTGTATGGAGTGTGCGTTAAGAATGTATTCGGACACAATGAAGGTAATCATTTAATCATAATGTCCTACTAGCTAGATCCTAGATTCAAAACATTCACTTTCATGATGCCACAGCTAGAGCCATGGCAATATCTACTATAAGGTGTATAGAAATAGTAAACACTAATGTCACCTCTTCCAGTGATCCAGATAGTGATTCCTCTATTGACACAATATCTGCTTATATATTTTGGAGTCATCACAAGACCTTAGCACATACAAAACAAAATGGCAAAAGTCGAACATCAGACTCCCCTTTACAATCTACTTTGGCTAATGAAAAGGATTAAATCAGGGATGGCCAACCCGCGGCCCGCGGGCCACTTGTGGCCCGCGGTAGGTCATTTTGTGGCCCGCGGAGCTGGATCATTAATTCATTATATACCTAAGCTTTGACTTTCAATGGTGATATCTACACTAAGTTAAGCAGATACTCAACCAAGTCATCGCTCGATTGATCTTGCAGGGATGAAAATTGCGGGTGTATAACCGAGCATTATCACGGCTAATGTTCCTATAACTTTCAGCGCGTTAGTGGTTCGCCTGACTGATTCTTGGAGCGCTTGTGTCGGTTATTGATGTCCTAGCAGTTAATGTTTCCACCCATAGATGGAAGTACACTCTTTGCTTTGATTGTTGTATTTGATTCGAAATGCATTGTCTAAATTCCATGTGTCTGTTCTACTGAAGTATTTGTGGCGTTTTGTCGTGATCGACTTTTAAGAACTAGTTTCTGTTTTATATACGTCGTGTGTATGCAAGTGTTACTGGTATTAAAAATACGTGATATTTGTGTTGTTGCATCTTTACCGAATATATTCCCGGTATTATTATTTTTAAGTGTTGCGATTGTAGTAGTTTCTGCAAAATACAAGCACGTGACTTTTATTCATTTCTCTTTCTAGTTCAATTAAATAATGGCTTCAACTAGCAAAGATGTTGGATCAAAGAAGCGAAAAGCTGCAGATGAACTGAGAAGTTTTCAGGATAAGTGGACAATAATCTATTTTTTTGTAGAATTTAAAGCTAAGCAGATATGCAAAGAATCTGTTTCTGTATTGAAAGACTACAACATGAAACGGCATTATGAAACTAAACATGCAAATAAGTTTGAGTACCAAGGACAATTTCGATTAGACCACGTAAATGACTTAAAAAGAAAACTTTCTGCACAGCAACAGATATTCACTAGCACTGCTGTAGTCAACATGCCACGTAAAAGCGAGCTATGCAGTAGCTTCAATATTAGCCAAGAAATCGAAGCCGTATCCAGATGGTGAAATGGTGAAGGAATATTTGGAGAGCATCGTTGAAATTATGTGTCCAGAAAAGAAAAAGGAATTTTCAAAAATAAGTCTCACTCGTCAAACTATTACCAGGCGTGTGGAAGACATTTGGAAACATTTTGAAGATAATTTGAAAAGCAGAGCGCCTGATTTCGTATATTATTCTCTAGCATTGGATGAAAGCACAGATCTAAAGATACTGCGCAAGTAGCGATTTTCTTAAGAGGTGTTGATATCAATTTAAACAAACAGAATTAGCGGCTCTATATCCACTTAAGAACACTACAACTGCACGCGATTTGTTAGAGTCAGTTACAGCAACGTTAAATCGTTTTTCGTTAAAACTTCACAACTTATCTGGCGTGACGACGGATGGAGCTCCTGCAATGGTTGGAAAACATGAAGGTTTAGTAAAACTGATTGAAAATGAAGCCTGCAAACTTGATACTACCTCATTATTAAATTTTCATTGCATTATTCATCAAGAGAATTTATGTGCCAAGTCTTTAAAAATGGATCATGTCATGAGCGTGGTTATCAAAATAGTGAACTTCATTAGATCGAAGGGGTTGAACCACCGTCAGTTCCAAGAATTCCTCAAACATTTGGATTCTGACTATAACGACCTTACATTTTATACTGAAGTAAGATGGTGGTCCCGTGCAAAAATGTTAAAAAGAGTGTTTGATTTGAAGGAAGAGATACAATCATTCTATGCAAGCAAGTTGAAAAGTATCCCAGAGTTTGAAGACGTGGCTTGGGTTTGTGACTTCGCGTTTCTAGTCGACGTAACTAACCCTTTAAATAACTTGAACATTCGTCTGCAAGGCAAAGACCAATTGGTTAATGATATGTTTGATATTGTTGCCGCGTTTCAAATGAAAACTTGGGCTTTGGGAACAACAGTTGAAAAATAAAAATTTTACTCATGTTTCCACGCTATCATTGGTAGCAGACGTCACACAGGCGTTGGCGATTGAGTACAGTTCATTGATATCAAACTTAAAACTTGAGTTTGAAAACCGATTTCAAAAAACATCAATATTATTTTATCTGCATTTTTGACGCCATTCTCCGTTTATATAAATTCATTGCCAGGAAATTTGCAAATGGAGTATTGTGAATTGCAGTGTGACGCACAACTCAAGGAGAAATTTCACCAGGTTGGTTTGGAAGAATTTTACAGAAAATATGTGAACAAGGAGAAAAATCCTTCATTTTATAAACATGCTTTGCGGATTATTTCCCTATTTGGAAACACTTATGTGTGTGAACAGCTTTTCAGCTGGATGAACAGTATCAAGTCTCAAAACAGAACACGAATCACCGATGTTCATTTGGAGAACTTTATGCGAGTAGCCACAACTTCTCTCGATATCAACATTGATGCCCTTAGTTCTGTAAAACAATGTCAAAAGTCGCATTAAAATAAGTGTATATTTAATACTTCATTAAATATCTAATTTCATTTTAAGTGTTTTTTTCCTTCATGAAAATATTAATATTTTTCCAAGAAAATATTAATATTTTTCCAAGAAAATTATGCATGCGGCCCGGTAGAGAGTTGTAGTTCTAAAATTTGGCCCGGCTGCTGAAAAGGTTGGCCACCTATGGATTAAATGATTCTTTATTTGGCACTACCAATGTCACCATTGTGTACTGAATCTTTGGAGCAATGGAAAGATATGAAAGTAGCATTATTTACTTGTATAAATTACCCCATAAATACCTGACAGTTCTAGCAACGTCAGTCCCTGGCGAACGTTTGTTTTCAAAGGTAGACAGAACAGTGTCAAAGAAAGAAACAAATTATCATCGAAACAATAGGCTTATGTCCACTAAGAATAAACTGGATGGATTTCATTTTTTAATGATTAATCATGCTAAGCAGATAACTTAAAACAAAATTATTTATCATAGAATATAAAGATTATTATCATTTTAAAAAAAAATCAGCAAAACTAGGCACTCAGTCACGTGACCGCGAACGCCAATCAGAAAGCATTACGTCATGCCATGCGAAACGCCTTAGTTATTGGTGACATTTTTGTAGAACATAACAGGTTAATTGATAAATTTTTCGTTTTTTACAATTTTTATCAAGTTAATACGGTTGTTCTCATTTATATGTTGAAAGACAAGTATAATTTGCTGTGGAATCAGGATTTAGCAACGCAAACAGTAGTAATTTGCCCAAAATTGACGCCATTATACTTTGCAGATTTTTAGAGTCAAACCGTGGCTTTTGCTCATCCGAATTTCGCAATATTAAAACCATGGTGTAAGTACAGACAAGTGGGAAATATAGACTGTAAACTTATACAGCATTATTTTAGTTTCATAAACAATTATCTATTGTTCGAAAATAAAGAACATTTTATATATATATATATCGCTTGGTTCTCGAGATATCTTGAATGAAAGGTAATGTGGTTAGGCTGATATGCATACTGGTCCAGAAGGGAGACCTAAGCGAGATATCAAAAGATTTTGTTCTTCACTTCGACACTATCTTTCGCGTGAACAACGTCACTGAATATGGTTGTTGTTCGGTACTATTAATTCTATGTCGTATCGTAACTTTTCTTTTGCATCACTTCTAAGGTATGTTTCTTTTTGCTTTTACATACACTTTTCCTAGAAAAGTATATCCAAATATAGTTGTTGCAAGTATTAAAGCTATGCCACTGGCAATTTACCTTCTGGTCCTGGCTGCATGCTAGCCTAACATCACTTTTCAGTGAAGATATCTCGAGAACCAAGCGAGATACCAAAAAAGTTTATTCTTTATTTTCGATTTGTTTCGTCGAGCTGTATAAGAATCTATCAAGTTGTGGCATCACGGTAACGTTAGCTCTGCCAGAGTGTGTTTATTACATCAAATATATCACTAGAAATAGATTTTAAATCATGAAACGAAAAAACACTTATTCTCAACTCATACATTATTATTTTATCAACACTTTAAAAATAATGATTCTGCAAAATTCATCAGATTTGCTTTAAATTTATAAATATATTATGTGAAAACAATTATATCAAAATAATCTTCACAAAAATACATTCTTGAATCTTCAGATAAACTGTGAGCATCCTTCCGCCTTGCCAGTTTTAACCACTTTTTCCGTATTTGTTCATTATTTGGAACATACGTAAGTAACTTGCTTGGGGTTTTTATAGATGTGCTTTTACTTGGGTACTGTACAGTACTTTTTAGTACAAGGAATTCATTTTTAATTAAAGAAAACGAAGGAAATTAACATCTTCAATACTATTTGTTTCGCATGGCCTGACGTTATTCAAGACGCCATGACACTCTTAAGTGTTTTCGCGGTAAATTTAAAATGATTTTTAAAAATGCAAAATACATAATTTAAATGTTTGATTTTTAAAAAATAATACGTTTCTTGGGTAAAATAGGTAAGAAGGTTGTAACGGGTGCTTGGGTGGGGGGAAGGGGTGAAAACTTTCTTACTCTTTAATATGAAATGAAAACCCTATGCTGCTAATTTATTTGGTATTCGTACTGGCGTACAGGCTGAGGCTTATTAATTTTTTATGTTAACACTTGGAATCTAAAATCTATGGACATGCAGAGCCTCGTCTTACAAATGCCAACATTAATAATCAAACAACCACATTTGAGCATTACTACATTAATAATTGATCATGAAGAAAATTCCCAACATTAATAAGCAAACAAGAAAGCTTCACACTTGGTTTTAATGGAAAGTTCCCTTCATAACAAACGGAAGCCATAAATCAAACATAATACTAACATGAAATTACATTAGATTTCTAATTCCAGGCGCCAGGATAATTTAAATTATCCACCAAGTGTTTTTATAGGAAAGTCTGTACCAACTAGTTCAATATTTGTCAGAGCGAGATCTCCTAAACATTCAAAGGTCATTACTGGGTTGTACCCAATGACTGAATGTAAGTACCACACTACACTGTTCGTCTGATTATTACCGTGCTGGCGATGGGCGTCCGTCGACGGCGAAGATGGGCACCACGTCCTCAAGCAACGTGCTGAATGGTTGCCACAGTACACTTGTTACGAACCCTCGGGTTCGATGCCAAGGGAGAACAATCTTCCAACCTTTGGAAGATGCACTGCTTCCTCTCCAAAGGCTGGACGTCGAGACCTTCTCCTGCGTCCGCAGTAAAAACTCCTCTCCATCGCTCGTGGTTAACGTAGAGAGAAATTCACAGGAATTACAAAATGCGGAGGATAATTTGGCGCTGATTGGCTCCGCTATTTGGCTCCTCCTACACAGGCTATGAAGACTGGTCTTTTAGAGATTCGTGCGAACTCGGACATATTCGACAAATATGACCTCCAAAGAATTCGCTTGAGGACCGGAGGTCACCGAACGTCCGTTCACCTCAGTGGGGTATTTTCCCGGAGCTAGGGATTATACGCCTGACCAGCTCCATTAGGAAGGGTAGCTGTCTCTCCATTGTATGCCCGGCTGTCGCCGGCGTGGCGCGTCTAAGTGGCTGCTACCTGACTTGGTCCCATGGATGCTCGCTGGCGAGACTTTCTCAGATTTATTCCTTTTGGAAATGTTAAATATAAAAATGTACGGAATGACCCATTTATGTCATTTCGTTACATGGTAAAGTATTAACCAATTTTTCGAATTTAGTCAACTAGCCAATTGTATAAATTTTTGTTTTTAAGTAACTGAACTGAAGAAGTGTGGAAAGTGTAAGATTATTATACACTTTGGCTGCTTAATTCCACAGTTTAATCAATAATGGAATTTACTGTTGATTTGATTTACAACTAAAATAATTGAATCTGACTAAGTTTAACATTGTTTTAATTTATTATGCATTTTTTCACATGTTAGGACTACAAACAGGAACATGATTTATTGCTGAAAATTCCATAATCATACAAAAATTAAAAAGGAATTAAAATTTGAAATTAAGGCGCAGGTGCAGGCCTTTAAAATTAAAATAAAAAAAGTAAAAGACAGCATCAATCCCAATGAATGATTTGAAAAATATTATTTTATTGATATTCTTCCGATACTTCAAGGTATCAATGATTTCTTTCAATACTTTAGTGAGTACATTCCGATGCTACTCATGAGTACAGTATCGATACTTTGATTCAAAACCGTGTCCCCAGACACACCAACAGACCGCATGGCAGTGTGTTCCCCAGCAGCATATCATCGTTCTCTTTGCTCCACGACATGGCCCTAAAGGCTCTAATGCAGCACGTGGTAAATTCACACTGCACTGAATTCTCACGTTCAGAGAGAATGTACAATTCTGTAATTCTTATCATTTTTGTATTTTTATGTTCCTGGACTAAATTTAAATGTAATCACACGTCTCCATCGAGATGTTACAATTTTCACAAACAGTTGGGTTTGAATATAAGTTGTTGGATATCATTTCAGCACCAGGTTTAATTATAATATACTATTTTAAAACTAAATAACCGACGTTTCCTTACTAAATAAGCCTTGTCAAAAAGCTGTGACTATCAGTAACACAAGAATTTCGCGAAATGAATTACTGATTTCAAAATTAAATATCTATAGCTCTTTAAGTTTATTTACTCCTTATACAAATCCGCATTTTTTATCCGTTCTCAATGAAACTTTGAACACGAATACTTTAAAACAAGGGGGAAAAGTATTGTGTACATTTGGCTTGGCAAAACCAACCTCCTTTCCCACATCGTTCTATTAAATAAAATTTATATGTGGAACCATTCAGTTTTTATTATTTTTTGCAAATGTTTCGAAAACTATAGTGAAATCGTCCAAATTGGATGGTGATAGTGAGTGTTACGATAATCCGATTAAAAGGGATAAAACATCCGAATTATCATATCCAGCCCTCGAGCAGCGCCTAGTACTCCACTAGTATCTAAATAAATCTGGTCGCTAACAAGAATCCTAGCAACTTACTCGAAAACTGATATTTCTAAACAAATTTATCCAACAAAACTTAGCTAGTTATGCGACAAACCATCAACTTGCAAAGCGTCCAGTTTAACACTCGTAACCAGAGATCACACACCCTAATCAAACTAAAAATAACTTTTAAACACACTTCGCGAATTACAAAATAGTGTAAGGGGCTGAGTAGTGGGTGTAAATGGTTTTGGTGGACATCTGTGGCGAGGGATATATTTCTAAGCTCCTCAAATCCACTTGTGAATTTCCTTTCTTCAAGTGACGATTTTTGTTCTTGCCCGGCGCTTTGAAGTTACCAATTGTTAATTATGTTAATCATACTGTACGGTCTGTAATTTTCTTTTATTTAGGCACACACATTACGGTTCATAACTTCATGTTTACCTCACAACAGTCATACTACAAGTACTCTTTGATGTAAATCTTCAAAGATATAGTATGTACTAGAACATTCTTCTCTGTAATCGATACCAGATCAAGTCAGATATAAATGTACTATACTCAACACGTCTCCTTACATTTATATCTAGACTTCTATTAATTCACATTCAACATCTCTCTAAACGTTTTAACTTAACTTTATATAATGCCTTCGTAAATATGTCAGCAATGTTTTCGTTTGAATCTATTTTCACAATGTCTATTACACTGGATAAAATCAGAGACGAAATTGATGTTGGGATAAAGATACATGGAAAACTAATAAATATGATTCGATTTGCAGATGACATTGTGATAGTAACAGAAAGTGAAGAGGATCTTAAATTTTTTTTGGAAAGAGTTGAGGAAACAATGGGGAAGGAGTACAATATGAAAATTAATATAAGCGAAGATGAAAGTCATGGTATGTGGGAAAGATAAAAACTCAAAAATTAAAATTAATGGTGAAGCATTGGAGGATGTGCTAGAATTCTGCTACCTAGGAAGCAAAATCACAAATGATGGAAGATGCAAGAATGATATAAAATGCAGGATAGCTCAAGCAAAAATAGCGTTCAACAGAAAAAAAACGAATTTTTACAAATAATAATATCACTGGACAACGAGGAAAAGACTATTAAAGGCTTATGTCTGGAGCATTGCCCTGTATGGATGTGAAACCTGGACAATTGGTACAGAAGAGAAAAGAAGATTAGTTTCGTTTGAGCAATGGTGCTACAGACGATGTTAGAAATTAGCTGGAGGGACAAGATTAGTAATGAGGAAATTTTTGAGAAAGCGAGGGAGTATAACTCTTTATGGAAAAGTATAAAAACGCGGAGGACAACATTAATTGGACATATCTTAAGACATGAGAGCTTATTAAAAACAATACTGGAGGAAATGGTTGAAGGAGAGAGATATCGAGGAAAACCACGTTTAAAATACATCCATCAGATAATGGAAGATGTTGGCTGCAGGAGATATGTAGATATGAAGAGGAGGGCAGAGAATAGAGCTGAATGGAAGACTGCCGCACATCAATCCCAGGATTGACTACCGCAGAAGAAGAAGATTACACCATATGTATAACACTCATTCCCAAATGATAGTATACTTCAATATACTTGGAGTTCTTTGAAAAATTACCGTACTTCGCAATATTTACTACTCCTGAGTTATCTTCATATACTTGGACAGGTTCTTTGATATTTACTTTAAAAATCTTTAATACATCTGAAACAAACTTAAGTTCAGTAACAGCTTCTGACAATTTTATATATTCGGTAAAAGTGGAAGATTTGGTAACACCTCCTTGTTTTCTCGATTTCCAAAATATTGAATTTCCAAACAATCACCTGCGCAATTTGAATCTACATAGCAATCCAAAATTTTTACATTTTCATTTCTACAGAAATTTAATTTCAAATCTTTCGTTAAATACAAATACTTTAATATTCTTAATGCATACTTGTAATGAACTGTACTGTAACAATTCTGAAATCTACTTAAGTAATTAACACTGTAACTGATATCTGGTCTAGTTCCTGAACTGATGTACAATTTCAGGCACAAGGGTGTGGAAAGATTCTCTTTTTTAGGTAAGGGTGTCAGGGATTGGAATGAGTTACCAAGAGAAATGATGAATAATTTACCGAAAACTTTGAAAGAATTTAAAGATAAAATTTGTAGAGGGCAAATGTAGGTTGGTGCAGGATAGGAGGAAGATGGGTGTGTAGGGTAATTGCCACCAGAGCGTGTGCTCCATTGCAATTAAATTAAATTAAAAAAAGAACACCTATTAAGTTTCTGTATCTAATGTCTTGACATACCACTTCATTCACAGGTTCTAACTTTAAATTTACTGCCATAGGTGTATCATACAATTTTGAGTTTACAATTTTATACTTTGAGGCTAAGGAATTGATGTAATTTTCCTGACTCAAACTCATAACATTTTCTTTGTGATTGTAATCTATATTAATTCCTAAATAGGTTTTTGCTTGACCTAAGTCTTTCATCTTGAATTTCTTCGACAACAGATTCTTGATTTTATCTACTTTCTTTCTACTATTACAACAAATTAATAGGTCATCAACAAATATTATTAAATAAATTACATCATCTCCATCCATCAAAGTATACAGACAATAATCAAATTCACATTTTGCAAAACCCAGATCTCTCATAAATTCATCAAAAGAATCATACCAAGCTCGAGGGCTTTCTCGTAAACCATACAATGCTTTATTCAACTTACAAACCCTCTCAGTACCATCTTCATACCCTCTTGGCTGATTTATTTAGACCTATGATAAAACTTTACAATTAATAAATGCAGTCTCAATATCTATTTGCTCTTTAACTTTAACCATTTTGACAACAGTATGACAATAAAAGTTTCAATGTTTGCACCTTAGCTAATGATGAATATATATCATCCACAACTTCCTTTTGTTGAAAACCCCCTACAACTAGTCTTGCTTTATAAGTGTTATCTGATTTTTTTGTATAAACCCACTTTACATCAAGAGCAATTACATTCTCTTGATAAATTACTAGTTTCCATGTTTTTTTTTTTTTTAAATATAAACAGTCAATCTCCTTATCCATTGCTTGTTTCCAATACACTGACTCTTTACAATTAATCACCTCCTCAAAATTTTCTGGACTATCAATACTATAAAAGTTTACACAAATGATATTGCTACAGACATAATCATTAAATCTATCTGGCATTTTACATTTTCTACCTGAACTTGTCAATTTAAATCCTTGATTATATTTTTCACTGTTTAAACCTCTTTTAATATTTCCTTCTTTCCTTTTCTCATCTACAGATTCATTTTCATCATTTATACTTTCATCACTAGAACATTCACTCTCTGAATCATAACCCTTTAAGTGTATAAGTTTAACACTGTTCTCTACAATAGCAACATGTCTTGCAACAACAATTTTATTATTCACTAATACTCTGTCGCCAACTTCACTAAAGCCTATTAAAATTCCCATACCAGCTTTATGATCCAAATTTTGACTTTCTCAATTGTTCTGGTACTCTTACAAAAACTTTACTACCACATAGCTTTAGATGTTTAACATTTTTTTTTTTCTAGTAAAATTTCATAGGGAGTTTTCTTTTCAATAGTATTAGCTAAAGTTCTATTTTTAAGATAAGCCGCTGCACAAACTACTTCATGCCAGAATCTCCTATCTACTTTTGCTTCAGCTAGCAAACACCGTGACATATCCATGATAGATCTCTTGTATCTTTCAGACGTACCATGTAACTCATGTACATAGCGAGGGCAAACATTTAAAACAATTCCTTTTTCATTTACAAATCGATAAACATCTGAATACAAATATTCCTTTCCATTATCACATCTCAGTTTCTTAATAGTTTTACCTGTCAAATTTTCAGTTTCATTTTAATATGCAACTAGACAATCATAAACTTGATTTTTAGATTTGATAGTGTAAACACGAACTGCTTTGCTATAATCATCTATAAAGATTAGAAAGTATCTTTCACCATTCATACCAAAGAGTTGAATGAGGCCCATTTAAATCAGTGTGAATAATTTCTAAAATCCCTTCTGCTTTGCTTCTATTTTTTTCAAAACGTAAATTGTGCATTTTGTTTTCAATACAAACTTTACACTTCATATATTCAGACTCTAAACTTTTAGGTAAACCAACTGCTAATTGATCTTTACACAAAGTATTTGAATAGTTAAAATTTACATGACCCAATGTGCGATGCCATCTCTCCATTTCAGTCAAAGAATCACTATTACTCACAATATTTACATTAACATCTTTCTTAAAAATGCTACTTGTCATTTTATACAGATTACCTTCCTTCATAGCAATTGCAATTAGCCTGTTATTTTTATCAAAAACTTTTGAAACATTTCCTACAGTTACAATTTTGTGCTTGTCTGTTACTTTCGCTTAACTAATCAAGCTTCTATTCATATCTTTAACATAAAATAGATTTTCTATATTAATTTGAATGATTTTATCATAAACTGAAAAATAACTAACTACATTTCCTATTTTAGTTGCTTTCAAAATTTTCCCAAGAACAATCTCTACTTCTAAAGGTTCTTCCAAAGTTACACACTCAGAAAAATACTCTTCATTATTTACAGTATGATCTGTACAACCACTATCCAATAACCAGTCAATTTTAATCTGTTCTTTGTTACCTATGTTCATTTTATTTTGCACCATCAAGGTCCTAACTTCTGTTAAAAAACTGCTTGTAGCTGTTTCACTATGCTGGTATTCTCGACCATGCCAATACTGGATGTTTCTGGATCCATGCTGCTTACTTCCGCTCCACGGTTGATCATTGTTGTGACCTCTGAAGGTTCCACGTAGATGGTTATTTCCTATGCTGCTTCTTTGATAATGCCTGGTGTAATTACTTGTGCCTCTTTCATTTACTTTACTTCGACGACAATCTCTCTTGAAATTGCCTCTTCTTCCACAACCCAAACACAATTGTTCCTGACGACTCGTACCGGATTTTTCTCATACTATGGAATGCATTTGGTTTTACACATTCACTTTCACCTTTGTCTTTCAAGTCCATTAATCAAATTTTACTTTTAACAAATTCAACAGTTTGATCTTCTTCTTTCAAAATATCGACCAAATCACCGATGTAGCTCAATGAATCCGGAATAGTTCTTAAAATGTAGTTTGATTTTTGTTTCTCAGTCACTTTAGCCCCAACTGTTTTCAATTCGTTCACTGTCTTTTCAAAATCACAAAAGACTGTCGCTGTTTTATTGTAGTCTTTTAACTTCAATTTTTCCAGTTTGTTTCTACAAATTATTTGGAGTACAGTCGATTCCTTGGAGTATAATTCGTCGAACTTTGTCATTATTTCAAAAACATTTACTTCATCACTCACAAACTTAAGTTCCTCTTTGGAAGTATAAAATGAAGCTGAAAACTTTTATTTTTTTTTCAGTTATGAAATATTTGCAATTATATAGCACCATAGATGTAGTTTACTGCCTTCAGATTTTCTTCTTCTCAAGTATCTGCATTATCCATACTTGTTTTCTCTCTTGAAGCCACTGTATAACATTTCTTCATCTTTAGATACATCGTTATCCATTTCTTCCAATTTCCATAGTCCTCCCCGTTAAAAACCGGTATAACAAAGTCCGACATTTTTACTTGAAATAAATCTTTCTTAAATACTTTTCCTTTTCGTAAGCCACAGACCTTTTGTCAACCACGCTCTACTGTCATATTAATTATGTTAATTATACTAAACGGTCGGTAATTATTCTTTTATTTAGGCACACATACATTACAGTTCATAACTACACGTTTACTTCACAACAGTCAGACTACAACTACTCTTTGATGTACATCTCCAAAGATATAGTAAGTATTGGAACATTCTTCTCTGTAATCGATACCAGATCAAGTCAGATATAAATGTACTATACTCAACACTAATAAAAGGCTATATAACGTTAGAATTGACATCAGCTGTTTTACGTCGAGGATAGGAAGGCTAACGCTCGTTAAATGTCTAGCAGAGAGTCTATCCTATTTATGAACAATCAGACCGGCTAGCTGCTGAACTACCTATTTATTAGAATACTTACAGTACAAATTAGAGATGTTAGCGTATTCTGCAAGATTAGCTTATACCTGCGGTATAAAAGATAAATGACAAAGGCATGGTGATCTGAACTTAATGGAAAGTATGCTACTAGAATCAGGATCTGAGAGACGGTTTGCCCATGTTAACTACTGGACTGCTCCTGATCTAATGAGACCGAATTGACTGGTTAGTGACCGTACGTCACCTCGCATTTCACCGACAAGCACCTTCCTGATGAGTTCGTGTCAGCAAACCCTGTTAGACTCGTGGCTAGATAACTCCAGATAATATTACTTTAACAAAATATTTCTTTTTCTTTAGTAAAACCCGACAGCTCCAAAACTACCCTGACATAAGTGCTACAATCTAAATTCCAGAATTAAAGGTCTTGAATTTTTTTTAAATTATACCGGTATTTTAAATTATTATTTATTTTGAATGAAATATTGTTAGGAATGGAAGTTCGCATCAAGCATATCTAATTTGTAAGGCCCGTGAAGAAACAAGTAAAAAATTGAACATTTAGTTTTTAATTACATGAACAAATTTATTACATTAACATAATTTTTTTAAAAATGAATTCTAACACGCTTATATTATTAGCTAATGACAATAACAATAACAATTATTACTAGTGACAGTTATCCCCTTTTCAACTTATTCTTGTTAGAATGTTCGTACAGTAGTCTCTTGGTTGAGTGACGGTTCGTTGTGACCTTTTTTTCCTCTTTGGAAGTATAAAATGAAGCTGAAAACATTTATTTTTTTCAGTTATGAAATATTTGCAATTATTTCTTTTTATGATATGTAACTATGTGTTTCTGCATATCTTGCTTTACTCTAAATGCGTGATCGCACTGAGCGCAGACATAATTCTTTTCGCCTGTATGTATTGTTTTATGATTTTTAAGTGCATAAGATCTTCTGAATGCTGCGCCGCAGATATCACATGGGAATGGTCTCTCGTCCTTGTGAATCCTGGATAAGAAAATGGAAGTGTAAACTACTAAATAACAGTGATATGAATCTTTAAATTTACGGTTTCATATTTTACCTTGGCATCGTTGAAGAACTTTAATTTGTTAGAAATTTTCACGATTCAAATAAGAAATAATGCTAAACAACAGGATTTAGGTACACGTATGTTAAATCCATTTTCACTTGAAGTGAGATGTAGCATTGCACAACTAGTTTCAAGATACTTTGTAGGTATGATAATGGGATCTATATTTATTATTTTTACAGAAAGTTGTTAAAATGTAAAATGAGCAGTCATTGAATAAATACATGTAAAGTTACTGATCTGAATGGTTTAATTCATAAAACTATTACACTTAAAAATGAATAGAAATAACAGTAATGGTTAATTTCTATTTTCAAAAATGTCTGAAGTAATTTTCATTTTAAACCAAGAATGATTTTTTTGTCCATTTAGTCTCGTACATCAATGATATCAACTCATATACCATAAATAATAACTGAAAGTAAAAGAAAGAAATTCATCGCAATATTATTCATCATTAGATCAGGTTATGCAGTTCGTAAAAGCCATACGTTAAACATATGAGCACTAACTTTAACCACTCGAGCCACAAGGCCAGCAGACTAATAAGAAAACTGGAAACTGAAATTGCTCTAAAACTTTTAGATAGCAGTTTACATTAAAATAATGAGGCATTGCATTCCAGAGTTCAGAAAAGCAACGAATGGAAAGAATAGGAAACCCGAATTATACAGTTAATTTTCTGTTGAAAAAATCGTTGTTGCCAATGGAAGAGGCAATTTAATCTGAATTCATAAAACACGCTGGCTCTGCAGTCAAATAGTCAAATGATGGTTGATGGAAATTTCTAACAAGTCATTACCATTATGAAAACTGGTAAAGATTTCGCAAATGCTGTAAATTATTGATCAATATAACTGGTTAATTTTATCTATAAACTAATGTAAACTATTCTTCCTTATTCAGATACAGCTAAATATTAACCAGTCAGGCCGCACAATGTACCGTAGCTGCACAGATCAAGTGATAACACTAACAACTCGTTCACAGGCGGTTTATAAACTTCTGATCAAAACCAAATATGTATTTGTAGATCTAACTGCAGCATACAATGCTATATAGAAAGGTTTTTTTTTTGTTTTTTAAAAAATCTAAAGAAAGAGATTCATTGCTAGAATTATGTATGCTGTAAGACGATCTTCTCCGTGTCATCATTGGTCAAACAAGTTTATATGATACTAGCTCGTACCCGCGACTTCGTACTCGTGGATTAAGAATTTTTGCCAGAATTGAATATAGAAAGTTGTTGGTAACGAAGGATTGGACCCAAACAACACCGAGTCAGCATAATATGACAGGAATGCTATCACTATATTATTCTACCGTCGAACCAGTCTCTTGAAGAGAATCAGTTTCCAACATATTTCTGTCACCATTCGATAAGGTCTCAAAATTTCGTGACTACAACTGTTAAACATACCGTAGAAAATGTCATGTGCCCTTCATAAAGATTTTCTTGTCAAATTCCATCAACATTGCTATAGCCATTTCGTCGTCAAAACGTAACAAAAAGACAGAGACTTACTTCCGTATTTGTAGTATTATTACTGCGGTTCACACACACACACACACTCTCTCTCTCTCTCTGACTGCGAACAACCCCTGAGGAATCATCATAACGCAAAAAAAGTGTACACCTACAGCATTGCAAGACTGCCTACGATTTGCCTCGCATTGCACCCCTAACTTTGCGATATCTACAGTTTAACATTCAATCCGAATAACCTACGGCCCAGGCGTGACTCTTACGATCAAAAACAATTTTTAAAAATCTTAACCTCCACGGAGATTTTAACCGGAGACCACGACCCAAACATTTATAAACAAGCGCTTTAACAGCATTTTTTTTTCTTCCCCTTTTGCCTCCTTCCTCCCCTTCAGCTCTACCTTTCGCTCACCATTAAGTAGGCTCTTTGCCTGGCTCTATGCTTTTGTTTATTAATTCATGGGGTGTTCTGTTCCCTTTTTTCATAATGTGTTTATCATTAATTTTTTCTAGTTTTGGTGTTTTCTTACTTTATTCATTTACAACAATTAAAAAATTTGCAAAGGAGCTTTTATTTTGAGCGGGTGTCAATTTATTGTATTCTTCTGTTAGGTAAAACCAGTATTCTAGTTTTGTTTTGCCCTTATTTGAGAATGTGTAGTAGACGGCGTGTCCTAGTAGCCATATTGTGGCATTATGTTTTGTATCGGGATACGCTCTCCTCTGTGGTCTTATTAATTCTTCGGTTCTGATCTGATTTTTTGCAGTCCTGTTTACTATCGCGACTTTTTCCTTAGTCCATTCCCATATTTATTTCATTTCTTCACACTCAAATCTGTGGACTAGGGTATCGATTTGTTGGCATTGGCTGCACTTGTTTGTATTGCTGAGATGTATTGAATGTAATTTCTCTTTAGTGCTTATCATATCATTGACCACTTTTTACCAAGGATTTAACCGCCAGGTTTAACGTTTTATTGTTGACATTTTTCCAAATTTGCTGCCAGCTGCAATGCTTGTATTTATCTTCTTGTCTGTTCCGTTGGTTTTGACAATTCATTTCTTCTAGGAGGTGTCTTGTTTTGATCTTGTGGCTTTGTTTCTGTGATAAGTAGCTGATTTCTAGATGTTATTGCTTTATATGACTCAATTTGTAGTGGATTCCTCCTACATTCACAGGTGGTTTTTTGCTGATTGGTTGTAGTTCATTTGCCAGTACGCTGGTTATACTTTGTGGCAGGTTGTTTAAGATCTTCAGCATGTAATAAATAATGCTCTGTATTTCAGCTCTATGTCGATTAGTCCTAAATCTCCCTTCATTTTGGAAAGAGTCACTGTTGTATATTTTATCTTAAAGATGTTTACTCTTAGTATGAAGTTACAAAGGCACGAAGTTATTCTCTTGGCGATTGAAGCTGGAATTGGGAATATGCTGCCTAAGTATAATAGTTTTGAAACTATGTATTCATTGACCAGATCCACTTTCTGGTACATATTTAGGTTCCTGGTGTAATGTTCTCTTACTGCTCCTCTTATCACATTTAGCTTTGTCCTCCAGTTTCTGGCTATCATTTTTAGTGGGCACGTGTGCAGTTCTACTCCTAAAACTTGCATTGTTTCTCTTTCTTGTATCCAGTGAGGCTGTTGATATGGAATGCCGTTACCTAGTTTCAGCATCTTGCACTTAATTAAGTTTATTTTTGTCCCCGCTGCAAGGCAATATTTTAATATGTTTTCCCTGATGATTTTTATTTCTTCGGCGTTCCTGGCCACTATACATACGTCATCGCCATAAGCTCTGCAAGTAATTTTTCTGTTTGCATATTTTATTCCAGATATTGTGGCGTTTATGTATCGCAATAGAGGTTCCAGAGCAATTAAGAAAAGCGCCATTGATATGGGGTCACCCTGTCTTACAGACCTTTTTATTTGCACTGCTTTTGTTCTGAAGCCATTGACTAGAACTTTTGATTCTGCTTCATGTAGCAGTTTGTGTATAATTTTTATAAAAGCGTTACTGAATCCCATTATTTCCAATGTCTTTCGTATGTGCTCATGACTGACCCTGTCGAAGGCTTTATTAAAGTCGATAGACAATAGCTCTGCATTTATCCCTGTTACTGCTGCGGCCGCGATTATGTCTCTATACTCGCTTAACGTCCCCATGATATTTCTGCCAGGTACTGCACAAACCTGGTGTTCCGCAATTATTTTATTCATCAGATGCATCATTCTTTTTGTCAGTTATCTAGTGAACAACTTATAGTCTGAATTTAGTAGTGATATAGGTCTCATTCCGTCTAGGGTTTTTTTGTTGGGGTTTTTTGGTATCAGAACAATAATTCCTTCTTTGAAGCTTTTGGGCACATTAGGTATTGTAAGCACATCATTAAGTACTTCCGTCAGTTGTTGTTGGATGGTTGGCCAGAAGTGTAGGTATACTTCAACTGGAATGCCTTCAGGGCCAGGTGATTTGTCCCTTGGGCTTGTTTTTATAATTTCTTCTAGTACTTCTTCTGTTATTCTACTTTCCAGTTGTATGTTGTCATTTGCGTTGAGTCTGTTGCACATCACACTAAGTAAGTCATTGGAATCTTCATCGTCAATACTTTCCTCATGGTATAGTTACTGAAAGTGCTTATGAACTTCGTTTATAATTTCCTGTTGGTTTGTTACAACAGTGTCTTCACCGATTCTCAAGTTTTTAAGAATTTTGATCCTTTCTCTTTTCTTTTCCCGCATAAAGTGGTATATTGAAGTCTTTTCCTCTGGTACAGCATATTTCGTTTTCGATCTGATCATCATTTGCTCCAGTTCGGAACGTTTTATTGCTACTAGTTTCGCTTTTATTCTCTTTATTTTTATAATGTCTTGAGTTAATCTGTCAGTGTTCCGGTAAGCATATCTTAAACAGGCATAGTAAAATTCCGCTGTTTGCTTATGTTCTTGCTTCTTTACTTTTCCGTATTTTATCAGCGTACGGCGCAATTTTGGTTTTGCGCATTGTAACCACCAATCATATATATTATTTCTATAAGGTATTTTTTTGTCACAAGCCTATATCTTCCTTCATACTTAACCGAAATCAATGAATGAGGTATCATTTTAAAGCTTATGGTCTCCACTTTGGTTAAATCGTATTTTAAGCAAGAAAGTTTTCGGAATTCGACCCTTAAAGGGCAAAAATGTAAATTTTTCTAAAATGCTGTTTTCTGTGTTAAGAGTCAGTTATCTCCCTGGATACCTATCTGAAACCGTTTTATGAAGCATCGTTTTAAAGATTAAGATCTCCGCTTTACTGACGTCATATATTAAGCCAGAAATTTTTCGGAATTCGACCCTTAAAGGGCAAAAGTATCAATATTTTTGCAATGCGTTTTCGTGTCACGAGCGATTTATCTCCCTTAATATCTAACCGATATAGATAAATGAGGTATCATATTAAAGAATAAGGTCTCCGCCATGGTAACATTATATTTTTAGACAGGAATTTTTCGTAATTCGACCCTTATAGGGCAAAAATGTCACTTTTTCTAAAATGCGTTTTTTGTATCACGAGACATTTATCTCCCTGGATATCTAACCAAAATCGATAAATGAGGTAGGATTATGAGGAGTAACGTCTCAGCTTTGTGACATCATATTTTAAGAAAGAATGTATTTGGAATTCAACCCTTAAAGGGAAAAAGTATAAATTTTTCTATAACGCATTTTTGTGTCACGAGCGATTTATCTTCCTTAATATCTAACCGATATAGATAAATGAGGTATCATATTAAATAATAAGGTCTCCGCCATGGTAACATTATATTTTAAGAAAGGAATTTTTCGTAATTCAACCCTTATAGGGCAAAAAAGTCACTTTTTCTCAAATGCGTGTTTTTTATCTCGAGCCATTTATCTCCCTCGATATCTAACCAAAATCGATAAATGAGGTAGGAATATGAGGAGTAATGTCTCAGCTTTGTGAAATCATATTTTAAGAAATAATTGTTTTGGAATTCAACGATTAAAGGGAAAAAGTATAAATTTTCCTATAGCGCATTTTTGTGTCACGAGCGATTTATCTCCCTTAATATCTAACCGATATAGATAAATGAGGTATCATATTAAATAATAAGGTCTCCGCCATGGTAACATTATATTTTAAGAAAGAAATTTTTCGTAATTCGACCCTTATAGGGCAAAAATGTCACTTTTTCTAAAATGCGTGTTTTTTATCTCGAGCCATTTATCTCCCTCGATATCTAACCAAAATCGATAAATGAGGTAGGAATATGAGGAGTAATGTCTTAGTTTTGTGAAATCAAATTTAAGAAATAATTGTTTTGGAATTCAACCATTAAAGGGAAAAAGTATAAATTTTTCTATAACGCATTTTTGTGTCACGAGCGATTTATCTCCCTTAATATCTAACCGATATAGATAAATGAGGTATCATATTAAATAATAAGGTCTCCGCCATGGTAACATTATATTTTAAGAAAGGAGTTTTTCGTAATTCGACCCTTAAAGGGCAAAAATGTTAATTTTTCTAAAATTCATTTTCTGTGTCTTAAGCAATTTATCTCATTGGATATCTAACCAAAATCGAAAAATCAAGTAAGATTATGAGGAGTAATGTCTCAGATTTGGTAACATCATATTTTAAGAAAGAATGTTTTTGGAATTCCACCCCTAAAATGGAAAAAGTATAAATGCTTCTATATCGCATTTTTGTGTCACGTGCCATTTATCTCACTTGATATCCAACCGATATAGATAAATGAGGTATCATACTAAAGATTAAGGTCTCCGCCGTGGTAACATTATAATTTAAGATATGAATTTTTCGTAATTCGACCCTTAAAGGGCAAAAATGACAATTTTTTCTAAAATCTGTTTTTTGTGTCTCTAGCCATTTATCTCCCTGTATATACAACCAAAATCGATAAATGAAGTAGGAGTATGAAGAGTAATGACTCAGCTTTAGTGACATCATATTCAACCTCACTTTTCACCGATTTTTTTTTCGCGAAATTTTCGCATGGGTCGTCTAGTATAGTTTATTATTGTATCTCTGATATTGCCTCTTAGAAATTTGCCATGTTTCTTGGAGCATTTCGTTAAGTTCACGATCTTTTAGAAAAATAGTATTAAATTTCCAGTAGCCTCTTCCTCGGCGAATTTCTTGTCTGCTCATATTTATGTGGGTGATGAAGGCACTGTGGTCTGAAAAGCTCACTGGCCATACCTCTGTACTGGTAACATCGGAATTAATATCTTCGCTTACGTGTATCCTGTCAATTCTGCTTGCTGCATCCTTGGTGACGTATGTATAGGATTTTTCAGTCCCATGTTTTTGTTTCCCAAGTGTCTTTTAATCTGAGTCCTTGGACTATTAATTTAAGATCGTTACAGGCGTTAACATTTGGGAATTGATCTTTAGGGTGTAGCACGCAGTTAAAGTCGCCTCCTATTATCAAACTGTTGGTATTTGTTGGTAGCAGGGGTAGCATATCTTCTTTGAAAAATTTCGATCTTTCGTTTCTTTTGTGTGTTCAGGACGGAGCGTAAATATTACATATGGTAACTGTTTTCACCGTGACGGATATTTCTCTGCCATTTTCTATGGTGATAAGATTGTTGTGATCAATCCCATCTTTTATTAAAATCGCAGTTCCGCCTTCGTTGTTTTGATTATATACATATTCATATCCTGGTAGGTCAAGGACATTGGTATTACAAACTTCCTGAAGGAGGGCTATGTCTACATTAGCGGCATGTAGGAAGTCTTTTAGACATTCTGTTTTTGTTTTTCTTGTTATCCTGTTCAGGTTTATCGTTGCTATACAATATGTTTGCATCTCTATCGGTACTTGCTGCGTTACCTTTTTACCGTGCTATCAATTTCTTTATACAGTTTTATTGTTAGGTTCTTTTTGTCATTATTGCTGTATCTTCGTTTCAGTTCTTTACGGATGCTCTGAGGTTTCAGACTGTTTGAGTACGCTCTGTTGGTTCCCCTTGTGATCGGTCGTCTGCCCAGCTTAGATAGGTGTTTGCTTTTTCTCTATCTCCTTCTAATAGCATATTGGTATCAGAGGGTAGTTCTTTAATTGACATTGGTTGGATTTTTTCGTATGCTTGTGTTCTTATTTTCCTCCCCATTTGCTCTGGTGTTTTTATTACTTTCCACTTCTTTTGACTTTATCCTTGTTTTTATAGTGTAGTGTATGTCTCGGGTCTCCTCTTTGCGCGTATCTTTCTTCCAGCATTATCGAGTCGTGTCCACTCCATTTCATCAGCCGTCGACTGAGTATCATTCGTCTTCGTGAGTTCACTTCTATCGTTTTCTGATTCCATTGCTTCCTCGATTTCATTTGGATGTTTAAAAATTTCGTCTAAGTCTTTCAGTTTTATTGTTTCTGTTGTTATTGGATTTCCCTGATCTTTACAGTTTGGGTTTCGTTTGGAGTTTTTCTTCTTCTGTCTGGCTTGTTTCAACTATTTTCCCTGCTATGTCTTTTTCCTGTGGTGTTATTTCTGTCGTTTTCGCTTTACCGTCAGCTTCCTGCAGTGGAGAGAATTGCTGTGCGTTTAGGAGTGGATGGTTTCCGTTGTTTTCCGGAACAGCTGTCCGGTTCACATATGTGATTGGCAGTGTTGTTGGCGGTTTTTCTGTTGTTTCCTCTACACTGTCGTCTTCCTGTAGTGGAGGAAATTGCTGTGCGTATTCCGGTCGATGGCTTTAGTTGTTGTTTTCCTGAACAGCTGTCCGCTTCACATACGCTAAAGGCAATGTTGATGTTTATATTCTTGGACAGTTTGCTCTTACGTGATCCACAGAATTGCATACAGCGCAAGTTCTTGGCTGGCCATCATACACTACCAAAGCACGGAAACCACACAAATTGATATAAGATGGAATATGCCTAGATACTTCCATTTTTGCTATTCTCACTCCGTTTGACTTTTTGTATCTGATGTTCCCACTCCACTTATCTTCCATTATCTCTATTACTATTCCGAATGGTTTAACTGCGTGTAGTATTGCTTCACTGGTTACTTCAAATGGAAGATTCAGTATTCTCACATGTCTAATTCCCATTCCTGCATTGGATACTTTAACACTGATAACGTTTCCGTCTGAGTGATCGAAACTCAAATTTCCGGAGTACAACTCAATTATTTTCTCCCAAAATTTTCCGTTTGTCATTTTCACAAAAATACTATTCTGAAAAGAATCTAACTGAATCCCTACAATTTCTTCGTCATTCAGTTTGACCGTGTCGTATAGCCACTCGTGAATCTCAAAGGCCGTTGGTCTAACATACGCTCGGGTCAAACGCAAATTTCACTGTATTCTTTCTTGTTAACGTCGCATGCGCCATTGCTTACCTCTTCTGTTTCTTTGGCCGATGACCTGCCTGATAACTGTAAATCTTCAGCTTCTTACAATATCACTTTACTCTCTTGAATATTACTTGGAACACTTAAATACTTTAACACTGTAACTCGGAGCTTCGCGGCAGTTGTCCGTTTATACATCCGTACCCGCCGGCTGCTAGCACCGAACTGAACCACTGAGCAGTCTGACCTATACACGGAAAAGCAGTATACAGACGTCCATTTCCAACGCGTCTGTCTATCGCCATTCAGTAGTATTTCGAAATTATGAGACAACATGTATTATTTATACCGATAATTTTTCAACCAAATGTAGACAGCATTTTTCTCCTTGTTTCAAAGGATAAGTGTACAAAGTTTCATCGAGATAGGATGTAAACTGTGGATTTGTATGAAGAACAAACAAACTAACAAACAAACAAACATACATACATTCATCTTTGTATATATAGATATGATGGACTTCCACGTTTTTGTGTTCTATCACCAATCCAAATAATGTGTGTTAGAAATTTCTAAGACAAATTAAAGATCGTTCATTTGGCCAATGACCAAGCTGTGTCATATCTCGTATACTTGTAGAAGGAAGCCGACTATCATAGGTCACGAGAAGAAGTTCTTGAAACACTTAACATCTATATTCGTAAATACTTTTTGATGTGTGAACGGATGTTCCCGTCGTGTGAGGTCAATGTAGGCTTCACGAGTTTCAGCTGGAAGTATCATAAAATGTGAAATTTTTTGTTTAGTTTATACCCCAAGATATATGATGCTACTATTTATTTATTTCTTCTTCTTTCGATTTTGGCTTACTTTGGACCATGAAAAGCAACTGGTTTACAGGCTCGCCTTTTTTTCCGCTCCCGGAATTTGTTTATTCTTTCACTGATGATCATCCTTCTTTCTTCACACCAGGTGGTCTCGACCTTTATACATTGTGCCTGGAATATTTATTTATTGTCATTTAACCTTTAAGTGCAGAGTAAAATATGTCTCTCTAGATGGGTACCGTCCTACTACTTGGCCCGACAGAGCTTGCAGTCATCACGTATTTATCTAGTATCTCTTCACCTATTAAGAAGCTAAAACTATCAAATTATTATGGAAATAAATATTCTCTTTTATATTTTTAAGTTGTTAATTCTGACGAATGCTAAGATTAGATGGTGTAGATAAAGATTTTTAATGTTGTTCCTGTACCTGTTGCATCCCCCCCTGTAAAAAAAAGTGTTTAAAATCACATACAACATAATCATCATCATAATCACACCGTTATGATTCTATTACTTTAATTCTGGTTAAACTTTAGTCTAATTGTTGTAGTTATTAATCTCTTCGGCAGCCCTTCCGATGCCAGTGAGAAACTGGCTTGTTTGCAAAACGCTAAATTGATGTACACTCATCTTTGATGAAGTGAGCCCTCGTTGCGTGTGTAAACTGTTGTGCACTAAACTGGAAACAGCTTCGTCATAAGCTAAATTTTACGATCTAAAATAATTTAAAGTTTTGAATTATAAAGTAAATAGTTAGGATTATTGTTCGTCTTCTTGCTGTCATCAGTCTTGCTACTGGTTTAATGCTATCCTCCATCTCCTCCTATATTGTGCTAATCTTTTCATCGCAACATACCCCTTACAACTCACGTCCTCAATTATTTGATTCATATATTGTAATTTTTGCCTTCCTTTGCCGTTTATACCTTCGACTGTTTCCTCCCCTAACAAGTTAACCAATCCTCCATGCCTTAGAATATGACCTACCATTCTGTCTCTTCTTTCTGTAAGACTCATCCTCAAACTTCTTTCTTCGCCCATCATTTCCAAAACTCGTGTTTCTTACTTTATCCGTCCACTTCATTCTCAGCATCCTTCTATAGCACCTCATTTCGAATGCTTCAATTTTCCTTCTTTCTGGTATTCCTAAAATCCATGCTTTGCTGCCATCGCAAATGAACCTATTTTTATATTTAATTTAATATTATTAGCATCATTTCTGCAACATTTCTTCACTTCTGTCTCGCTGTGGTTTATATTTAGTTCATCAGTCCATCAGTATTTTGTTCCTGATATTCAGTAACTTCTCAATATCCTCAACCTTCTACATACCGGTTGAATATTAATGAGTATAGACTACAACCTTGTCTCACACCCTTTTTAACTGATTCTTGTCTCTCATGGTTCTCTACTTTTATTAAAGCTACTTGATTATTATAAAGATTATATTCTTCTATCTCGGTATTTTAGACCCGAGTTCATTAAAATTTTAAACATTTTTAACATTATCAAAAGCTTTTTCAAAATCAACAAATGCCATCAAAATATCTTTGTTTTTCTTAATCCGCCCTTCAAGTATTAATCCTAAAGCCAAAGTTGCTTCGCTTGTACCGCGGTTTTTCCTAGACCCAAAATGATCTTTACCTACTATCCCTTCTACTAGTCTTCCCATTCTTCTGTATATTATTCTGGCCAGTAATTTTGAGACATGTGATGTTAGACTTAAAGTCCGATAATTCTCACAATTGTCAGCTTGTGCTTTCTTCCGAAGTGTGAAGACTACACTTTTATGAAAACCAGTTGGAATCTCTCCTGTTTAATATCTTTTTGATATAAGTTTGAATAATCTTTGAATTTTTTCTTCTCTTAGGTATTTAAGGTATTCTGCAGGATCTCATCAATTCAACTGCTTTATTTGATTTCATATCATTCATTACTCTATCAAATTCTGTCCTCAAAACAGGATCACCTAAGTGAAGGTGGTCAATGTCGACATCAACTTCTATTTCCAATACCCTGTTGTTCAAATCATTTCCACCATACAGTATGTCTATATATTCCTTCCATCGGTTAGCTCTATCTTCTGAGCTTAGAACAGGTTTCCCATCGGCAGTTTTAATGTTTATATTTCTTTTCTTCATTTCTCCAAAATTCTGTTTGATCTTCCTATAAACTATCTTTATTTTCCCTTCGACCATTTTCTTTTGTACTTCTTCACACTTTTCTTGTAGCCATCTTTCTTTTTCTTCTTTGCATTTCCTGTCTATTTGATTTATAAATTTATTGTCTGTATTGCTCTCTTCCTGCTTCATCCTGACCATTTTTGTGCCTTCTCCTCTGATAAATCAACTACAAAATCTCTTCTGTGATCCAAAGTTTTCGGTTAGTTTTCTCTCTAAAGTCTAAAGTTTTTTTTTTTTTTTTTTTTTTTATTTTATTTTATTTTTTTTTTAAAAGCCAGCTTTCATTATTTTGGTCTTTACTACATTCCATTTGTCCTCAGTTAGCTCCTTTCAGAGTTACTTCTTAGACACACGTGAACCATTTCTGCAAGTTTTCTATCATGATAGATGTTTCAATTTATTCACTTCCAGTCTGTTCCGCTTGATTTGCTTTTTTATTCTCTTGAATTTCAGCCTGCACTTCATAACTATCAGATTCTATGTCTCCTCCTGGGTATGCTTTACAGTCTAGAACTTGATTCCTGAATCTCTGTTTAACCATGATATCTAGCTGATAACTGCCTCTATCCCCCGGACGTTTTAAGGTATATATCATTCTAGCATAAATTTTAAATAGTGTGATCGCCACGACTAGTTTATATCTTTTATAACAATCTGCTCCTAAACCAAAACTTCCTGCAGTATTCTCCTCTTTTCCTTCTCCCACTACTGCATTGCAATCACCAATGAATATTAGATTTTCCTCCCTCTTCCCTTATTGGATTAATTTTTCAATTTCAGCGTACAGTTTCTCTATTTCTTCATGTGACGTTTGCATGTACACTTGTACTAATGTGGTTGGGGCGGGCTTAGTTTCTAACCTCATCAAAATGATCCTATTACTAAACTCTTCACAATAAATCACCCGTTTCCCTGCTCACCATTTCGTTACAAATCCTACAATAGTGATTCCATTAACAGCCAGTGTGCTAATTATTCTGTATTCCCCCGACCAGAAATCCTGTACGTCCTTCCATTTGATCTCACCAATCCCAGCAACATCTAACTTAAGTTGTTCCATCACCGTTTTTAAGTTTTCTAATCCACCTGCCCTATTCAGACTTCTAATATTCCACGAATCTTTCAGTCGCCAGAGCCTCGATTATTGTTAGTGAGGTTAATTCCAAATATTATCAATTAGAAATAAAGCTTCTAAAATCGTATATTCTTAGTGGTTAATTTTCATTTCTTTTTTGCTAGTTTTATCGATTTGAAATTAGCTGAAAGCTTGGTAGATAAATTCAGCAAACTTTTTGATATATCTAATTTAATATCTTTAATTTCCTGTATAAGTAAAACATAATTATTATTGATTCTGACTACGGTAGATTGTTTCTAAAACAAAATTTAGTCTTTTGTTCTGTCCGAAATATAAAAGCTTTTATTTTTATTAGCATAAAAATAACAATAATCTGCTAGTAATGCAACAAATAAATATAATAAATAACAGTAAACATCTGACTTCTGCTTTATAGTATCGATGCGAAAAAAAATTCGATTGTAGAAATAACTTCCATATACTATGAAATATATTTATTCATTATATCAGTAAACGAATGAACTGGCAGATACTGATTAGTCCAGCCTTAATTATAATAGTTTTTTTGTTTACTTATTTCAAAAATATTAAAATAGCAACTTAGTAAAAATATAATTATTAAAGTATTTTTATCTAATTATCATTCATATTTTTTTTTTTTTTTTTTTTTTTTTTGCTGTCGTCAGTCTTTCGACTGGTTTGATGCAATCCTCCATCCTTCCCTATCCTGTGCTAACCTCTTCATTTCTACATACCCCTTACAGCCCACGTCCTCAATTATCTGCTTCATATATTCTAATCTCTGTCTTCCTCTACAGTTCTTACCTCCGACTGTTCCCTCCACTTACAAATTAACCAACCTAGCATGTTTCAAAATATGACCTACCAGCCTGTCTCTTCTTTCCGTAAACTTCTTTTCTCGCCCATCATTTCCAAAACTCGTACATTTCTTACTTTGTCTCTTAAGGGTCGAACGACGAAAATTCCTGTCTTGATATATGATGTCACCAAAGCGAAGATCTTAATTTTTAAAATGATACTTCACTAAACGATTTCAGATAGGTATCCAGGGAGAAAAATGACTTGTAATGCAAAAAACAGCATTCTAGAAATATAAACATTTTTGCCCTTTAAAGGTGGAATTCCAAAAAATGCCTTTCTTAAAAAATTATGTGACCAAAGTAGAAACAATAAGCTTTAAAATGACGCCTCATTCATTGATTTCGGTTAAGTATGATGGGAGATAATGGCTTGTGACAACAAAATAAAAACTTTATAGAAATAATATATCATTTAAAAAATCTGGTGACTTGGCCATTATGCACGTTGTAATTACAGAAATTGAAGCCATAATATATACTTATCAAATTCAAAAAAGAGCGAGGGAATCTTTGCTTTTATACATTTGTAAGTTTAATTTAATTTAATTGCAATGGAGCACACGCTCCGGTGGCAATTTCCCTACACACCCAACTTCCCCCCATCCTACACTCACCTACATTTGCCCTCTACAAATTTTAACTTTAAATTCTTTTACCGTTTTCGGTAGGTTATTCATCATTCCCCTTGGTAACTCATTCCAATCCCTGGCACCCTTACCTAAAAAAGAAAATCTTCCCACACCCTTGTGCCTGAAATCGAGTGCCAGCTTGTGGTCATGGTCATCTTTTCCCTTCCATGAACTACTTTTCATACCTACTGCAATATCTTTCCATGCCTCATCGCCAGTATATGCCCTGTACACTCCCATTAACCTCCTCATCCTCCTCCTGTCTTGCAATGAATCCCATTCCAGCTCCTTTATCATATCTGTCACTGATTGCATTCTGCGATAATTTCCAGAAACAAATCTAGCAGCCCTTCTTTGCACCTTCTCCAACTCTTATATTTGATACTCAAAATGTGGGTCCCATACTACACTACCATATTCGAGCAATGGTCTTACCAAAGTTTTGTAACCCAATTCCTTTACTTCTCTCGTGCATCCCCTCATCACTCGCTCCAACAAGAGCAGAATTTTGAAACCTTTTCCTACCACCTGTCCAATGTGTCCTGCCCAGTTAAGCTTGTTATCAAATGTAATGCCAAGATATTTACATTTCAAGTCTTCAGCAAGCAATTCGTTCCCCACCTTATATTCATAAATAACCTTTTGTTTTTTATTTGTGTATCTAATAAGCTGACTCTTCTTTGCATTTATCTTCATCCCATGTTTACCAACCCAACTAGATATCCTGTCCAGATCACCCTGCAACTGTTTACAGTCCTCTATCGTTTTGATTCTTTTATACAGCATTATGTCATCTGCAAACAATCTAATTTCAGATAGTAAACAATCAATACAATTATTCATTAGAATAATGAATAGCAATGGTCCCAATACGCTACCCTGCGGCACTCCCATTTTTACTTCCACTTCCTTTGATACCGCATTTCCCACCCTAACTTTCTGTTTTCTACCTTTTAAAAATTCTTCAACCCAGCAAATCACTTTCTCATCCACTCCAATAGTTTTTACCTTATTTACTACCATTTTGTGGCTTACTCTGTCAAACGCCTATGAGAGATCTAGTGCTACACTATCAATTTGGCCTCCCTTGTCCATTTCATCTGAAATATCTTACATATATCCCACCAACTGAGATTCGCATGAATATCCTTGCCTGAACCCATGTTGCCTGCTTGAAAACCACTTACGTTCCTCACATACATTTCTGATGTGGTTGCATATCAATCTTTCCATTAATTTACCTACCACTGAAGTCAAACTGATTGGCTGACTAACCAAGACATTTAAGGTATTTATATAGGTTAGCTAATGGCCAAGTTAATAGATCTATTTTATTCTAAATAAATTATCTATAACACCGAGAGAAACCATTCTGTTTCACAAAGTGAAATGAATCCACACTGTAAAGTGTACACTTCGCTCAGAAGGAGATCTCATAACTTTTTGTCACTACACGAGCACTAGACTTGGCTTATTTTTACAAGAATTTCTTTTGTGGGATCTCTATATATATTTCGCTGGGACTTCGAATTAACAATTTTTTTAAAATCTTTTGTTTTAAACTTGCATAATTAACTAAATTAAATTGCTGAAGTATGTAGTGGATAAGTTTCAACTATTAGCTTTTGAGCTTATATATATATATATATATATATATATATATATATATATATATATATATATATATAAAGACAAAGCTACAATAGTTTAGATTCCTGATATGATTAAAGAAAGATTTACAACGTATATACCTGCTGTGCTCAAACCACATTCCTCTTGTTCGGAAAGCCTTTCCACATTCTTCGCAAACATAAGGGCGTTCTCCAGTGTGCTTTCGCTCATGATTGATGCGGTCTCCCAACTGGAAAAATGCCTTTTCACAAAACTGGCATCTATGACGTTTATCGCCTCTGTGAAGACGGAGATGTGATGACAAACTGGATTGGTGTACAAAATATTTGTCGCAAAGTTTACATTTATGTTGACTCATTCCTTTGTGAGAGCGAATATGAGGTTCTAGCGAGGCCTGTAAAATTAAAGAGAGGGAGATACACATTCTGTTCTTGTTGTCAGCGCAGCACATAATATTGAAACGATTATGTAAGAAAGTTAATAAATGTATTTAAAAATTACTGTAAGATTAAAATTATAATAACATTGTTAGCTTACAAAGAAGTTTTGTTCGTGAAGATTTTAAATAAAGAGTGACATTTTTGTCACTGAATTTTGTTAGAGAGAATAAAAAATAAATATTGTCTCCTTTATAACAGTGTTTTGATTTACAAAACTTCCTACCTTTGAGTAAAGGTAACTAACAGATTAATGGAGAATCCGAACAACAGTGTGTCCTATCTGTACCAACAGACCGGAATTGAAAGTCTGTTTAAAAGACCACAAAAATTCCAGGACAGACTGAGAACTTCTAAAAGTGAAGGCATCTTAACCACTGAGACAGATCCATTTTGTTCTATTTTTATGTCTGATTTACAGATTTTCCTGTTTCAGTTTTTATTATATTCCATATGGTGTTCATCTTATGCCTGAATTCTCAATTTTCTCTGATATATACCTGTTCTCGGGCTTTCTTATTACATTTCTTAGTATTTTAGAATAAAGTTTATAATGAGATTCTGATTCTCTTACTTTTAAGTAAAGGTTCCTTTTTGTTTTACTAGATACTCTTTGTTATCCATCCCTTACCCAGTTCACTGTTTGGAGTGTTGAGAACTTTCCTTTTTGAAACTTCCTTCAAAAAGTGTTAGAAGTATATTAAGAAAGGAATCAATTTTTGCATTAACACCATGTGCATTGTACACTTCTGACCAGTGTTCATTATTTAAGGACACTATGTTGTTTTCATTAATATTTCTTCTATATACCCAGCTTTTCTTTATATGTTTAACAGTGTTACTTGACTTGATACATAACAGCTGGGCATCATGATCTGAGATACCATTTATTACTGGAAGTATGTTGTAATTACTGTACTGTAAAATATCCATAAAAAATTGTAATTACTGAACAGTGAAATATCCATAAAAAATTATCAATTGCAGTCCTGCTATTATTTTGTATTCTTATATGGAAATTTACAAGTGGCGTTATCTTAAAAGACATTAAGGCTTCCATATCTAGCCTCTCATTGCTATGATTGAGAAAGTCGACTTTTAAATCTCCACATAAAACTATTTGTTTCTTATTTGTGAAACATGGTAGCAAAGACTCTAACTGAGATAAAAAGTCTAAAATTTCCTGAGGGGGGCCCTGTAAATTGCTATTACTATCAGCTCTTCTATACCATACACCAGTTTTGTAGCACAGCATTGTTCTTTACAATACATACTTACAACTACACTGTTACACTGAATATTATTTTTTTAACAAAAATGGTAACTCCCCCTTTCTCCATTTTACATCTACAGAAATGAGAGCTTAGTTTATAATTTGGGATCGACAGCTGAGATATTCCTGTGTCAGATAAATGATGTTCAGATATCTACATTAAAATTTCTGGAATTTTGAATATCTTCTAGGCATAAGGTAATGTCATTTGTTTTACTAAATATTCCTCTAATATTTTGAGGATAATAGTGGTCTGAACACTTTGGTTCAATGAATTTGAATTGTTAACTTTATTACTACATACTGGTAAGTCAGTTGGAATTTCTAAATTCAATAAGTTTTGATCAGCAGAGACGTTAATTTCTTTTAGACATATTATTCCATTTATTTTATTTATCCTAAAAAAGGCCGCGTCTTAAAACCACTTATATCAGGAACACCTCTTTCACTCACCTGGCATCCCCTGATCTCATCAGCAATAAGCAGCGAAAGCTTTCTTTTACCTCAGAAATTCAGATGGAGTCCATGGCGAGTATAACTGTCCCTACCAATGCAGGCCACATCTATAAAACCAATGTGTGAATTTGCTGGCTGCCAGAGAACCGTTTCCAACAATGCATTTGTACGCCTAATGTTATGTCACATCCAGGATTTATCATAACGCTCAAGCAAACCCACAAATCCCACATGTGTGTTCCTGAAAATGTCAATTGAATAATTGAGGTCCTTAGCAAGACTATTTCCTTGTCCCCCCACAATTACAATACAATCTTCCTCTGAGAAATCTTTCCCTAGGTCTTCCACATTTGCTACAACACTTTCAAGATCTGCATTTGGTTTGAAATTAATGTAGTCTTCATAATGTGGCCCCAAGTCAGACTGAACCATCTCACTGATTCCCCTCCCATGACTGCTTCCAAGTAACATTAACGGCCTCCATTTACTTTTAGATACCCCCTGAAAAGGTCTCCCTTTTACTTTACAAGATCCCATATTGTTCAGTCCTCAAAGCCACCATCTAGATCCTCCAATGCTCGAAGCACATTGGATGTCTCCAGTTGGAAACCATCAGACGGACAGCGTCTACTACCTCTCCTGCCAGAGCTGACTTCTTTCCACTCACTGTACTGTCTAAGCCTAAGAACAGAGTTTTCTGCCTTCAGGGACTTTAAATCTCTCTCCGACTGGAGCTTCAGAATCCGCTGCTCTTGATCATTAATTATGCAGAAGTGACAGTTCCAGGCAATGCTGACACTCGAGTCACTGTTAGCAACATCGCTGCACCCCCAATGAAACCAGCGCCCGCAGTTCCGGCACGTCACTCCTTCTCTTACCAATCTTCGCCAATTTCTACACTTAGTATCCATTATGATACTTTTAGAAAAACTTAAGAACTTAAGAGAAAAAATAACTTTAATACGTTTACTTTTGAAACTAAAACTTAAGTAGTTAGGAGAAAAAACTTTAAAACGTTTACTTTTTAACTAACTACTTGTGTATCAGTTGCCAAAGAAAAGGATTCTAAGAAAAATTCTAAAAAATACTATTTAAATTACTCTAAACTGTTCCGAAATGTGAATTACAACTCTTATCAACTACAAGACTTACAACAAAACAACACAAAGAATATCAACAGAACTTTTTAAACAATTACAATGAAATTTGACACCCTAGAACTCTGATTCAGACCTAACCTCAAATGTAAACAAATAAAAACTCAGTTTACACTGTACTGATTTTCTCTTAAATAAAACGGTTCACTATCACTTAAGAACTTCACAAGTTTACTTCCAAACAAAATTAATGCTGTCAAAACAAACTTACAAGGAAATTCTGTTACGCTATAACAATATTGATACTAGACGTTAATCCCGGATGTAAACAAAAGCCACCGAACACTGAATCTACAATTTACGGATTTATAATAAATGAAATGGATCACTAATGCTCACACAACTAGAATATGATATTCTTCAACGCTTCAAATAAACAACGAGATAAAATTTATCTTTTTTAACAACAAAAACACAAATTATTACCCCATGACACCAAAGAAAGCGCGCGCAAATAATTCATATCAGAACGAGGACCTCCAACATCAAGACCCGTGTCAAGACATAATTGAGATTCAGCTCGGTACAGGGGCAGTAATGAGTATTTATGCTTATTACGTTTATTCTGTGTGGGCAACTGATGTTAACGTGATCACGTGGTTATCATTTACATAAAGAAATTCGCTTTGATTTTAAGAAGCTCTACGAGAACAGTGGAGACGTAGATCATATCAAAAAGACATAACGAACTTATGCCCGTAGTTCAGAAAGAATACAAAATAAGTGACTGAGTTCGGTTCACGGGACAGCAATGAGTATTCGCGTGACGCAGTACGCTATATTGGAAGCATGTAGCTAGGATGCGTGTCATAGAAATATCGGATTATTGGCTGACTGTCGAAACATTCATACAACAACACCATTGCATCTGTTTCATGTGAACAATTTTTAGTAATTTATTTTTTTATGGCCCTCATCTTCTCCCGCCTCTAATAAGAGAGCCGCGTGTTTTCACGTCTGTAACGTCCAAGGATGAATTTTTTGATAATTTCTCATCCCCCCCTGGGGATAAGAAAGTGGAATTGAACGGTGCTCGGTATTTACACATGTATTTTATTTTAATTCGTGTAAACGGTAACAAAAATGAACTAAAGAGATGTATATATCTAAATATACCGATTTCACCTTTATCGCATACATTTGAGAAGAAAATACTTCAGTACAAAAATTATTTCATGAAAATAGCAAAGGTGGGTGAGCGGTTGACGCTTGATTCTGGCGGAAGGAGTTTCGATGCTCGTACTATGGTTGTGAAGACGTAGATCATATCAAAAATATGGTAACCTAAAGCGAACAGGATTTTAGCGTGACCGCTTGTTTTCATTTACGTAAAGAAACTCACTTTGATTTTAAGTAAAATTATGGAAACACATGACCCTCAATTTCGAAAGTGATAATTCATTTAACGATAAGAATTAATGTTTAAGAGAGAACAAAATATTGAGGTACTTACTAAACATAATAAAACATTAAACATAAAAATATTAATCATAATAAAAATTACGTCACTGTAGTCTTAAAAAATGTATATTGAAGGCTTTTAGACATACACTAGTGTCCAAAAGTTAAGCATAATCAGGAAAACCAGAAATTGAAAGGAGGAAATGTGAGCGATGCAGCTGCCTCATGGGTTGCAGTTTCCCACCAACCTGTGTACCGGAGGCTCAGAATGGCAGGCCTGTTTGCCAGACGTCCAGCGGTGGGCGTCCCACTCACTCCAGCACAGAGATGGGTCCGTTTACTTTGGAGTCGGCAACATCGAAACTGAACCATAAATGAATGGAGGAATGTGCTCTTTACAGGTGAATCCCACTTCAGTTTACAGAATGATTCCCGTCGCACATTAATCTAGAGATAACCTGGTTGCCGACATGATCACAGGAACATCGTGGAAAGGGACCAGTACGGTGGTGGTGGCGTCATGGTGTGGGGAGGCATCATGTGGAATGGCCGTACCGACCCGCACATCTTCCTTGGTGTTCCGAGGAACACTATTACCACTCAAAGATACAAGGATGAGGTACTGCGACCACATGTGCGACTTTTCACAGGTGCGGTTGGTCCAGAATTCCTCTTTATGGGCGATAACGCCCGTCAGCTTCGCACTGTTCTGGTGGATCAATTTCTTGAAGAGGAAGATATTCATCGCATGGACTAGCCAGCGAGATCTGCGGACATGAATCCTATTGAAAATTCCTGGGATGCATTAGCGAGGCGAATTTCAACACGGCAGCCACCACCAAGGACCCTCCAAGACCTGCTCGTTGCCCTTTCGGAGGAATGAGATCGATTGCCAAGAGAGCTCTTACACCTACTGGTAGACAGCATGCCACGTCGCTGCGAAGCATGTGTGGCCGTGGGGGGTCACCATGCACCCTATTAACAGCTTCTTTGTGGATGACAATTCCAAGTTTTGTTAGTGTTCGTAAGGTGTACCATAGCTATCAGAACCTTCCTATCAATTTTTTTTTTTTTTTGGACTAGTTGTATGACATTTGGTGTGTGATTAAGTTTCAGTTTGTTCAGCAATCCATCTGACATTCTGATAAGGAGGTACGTCCTCGTTTAGTGATTATGCTTAACTTTTGGACACTAATGTATATGATTGGTCACGTCGTGCAAGTTTTAGTAATTTTTTCCGCATACCTTCCTTATGTGGAACGTAAATAAACAATGTTTTTGCTTTTTACATGATGTATTTACACACTGAGGCATTATTCGTCACCTTTAAACTGTGGAACTGATTTTATCAAAAAATAAGCAAATCGCCACTTTGCCTACAGCCGCGCGACCAGGGATGTGACGTCACAAGAGACGACATTACAGCGGTGGGCGTTTTGGCGCCAAATTCAAATCAGCGTATAAAAATGCAAAATTTGCATTTTTTTAAAGAAATTTTTTGTTTGTTTGTTTTAGTAGATACACAGCTACAATACTGACTACTTTCCCAAAATTAGTCTGGTACCCCTTTGGGATCAGTCATAGTAATACCAACAACTGCGCAAGATTTGTTAGTCGCTCATATAGGTTTGCGACTGGCCTTAAAGTTGACTTATGTTGAATGGAGACCTTTCTTGCTAGGTGGATAAAATCTTAAGAGGTGGCAACAAGCTAACAGTCAGACAGGAAATGCATTATTTCAAGAGCAGGAAGCGAGAATGAACGTGCCACAGAGTATTTTACTGAAACTATTACTGCCTATTATTCTGATGAAAGAAAATTAGGTTGTCTTTAGATGATATAATATTATCTAACGGAATTCAAATATGAAAGGTTTGTGATAACTGCTATAGTGATGTGGACAGGATACTTGATTAGGCAGGTCGGCATGGAATCCAACAAATGTCACAAATGCTAAGGACCATATGAAGAAATCATTAGATAATTAATAAAAGCCAGAGAGGAACTGAGGATTTATTGGATGAAAACAGAACACTGAACTAAAATTTTCTGCGGCCATGTTAGGAAAAAATAGGGAAGGGAGGATATTCAGACAATTAAGATGTGGAAAAAGATACATATGCTATGAAAATGTGGAAAAATTAAGCGTCTCATTATCTGTCATAATAAGTCTATGGTTAGGTTTACAGTAGGCATGTTGTGCAATTTTTTTCTCTTTTTTTTTCTCGCAGCCCTAATGCCCTCAACTTTGCTAAGTAATGAGTTTACTTCCTCCTTGCTTTCCATATTAATATCGCCTCTCATGGCATAGAAAGATTTCAAAGTTCTTCAATTATTATTAGAGAGGGTAATGAGATTTTGGAATTGGTTCAAAAGAAGTTAGGTAGAATTGTTTTGTTGAAATCGCTACAAAATCCACTAAGGTAAGCAGTCAGCACCCTGACTTTATTTTTTTTATTATGCCAGAAGTCAACCTCGACCATCTCAAGGACATGATCAATGAACACCAGTGAACTGTAGTAGTCTTTGCTAAACAATTTGAATATCTCTCCTCCAATTGTTCCTCTGTCTTTGCGGTACACTCTGTAACCATCAGAAAAACCTTGACTCTACTGCTATAACTAAGTGTCTATCACCAACATATGCCATGAACGCTCTCAGCGCTCTCTTCACTCTTCTCCTGCCTTCTAGTGATTCCAAATCCAGCTCCTTAATTTTGTGCTTGAACCTTGGTACATGCAGAGATCTTACAAAAGAATATGTAACTAAAATAAAGACAAAGACCATGATAATGATGGTGGTGGGGGAGGTGAAACGGTAGGTGCTTAAACTGCTGGTCGAAATTCGCAAGCAATGATTTTGGAAAACCATAGAAAACGAAATCTTGTTGATGGAACCGGGCTTCGATTGCGTAATCTTTTTCCGAGTGCCAGGTTCGAGCGTTAATCACTCATTAACAAGGCATGGTAAAATCCATCACATACTGTATTAAACATTGATCTTGGCAATTGTGCTGTATGGATGAAATAGATCGAAGTTCTCAAAAACAGGATTACAATAGGATCTTCATTTTCCAATCGAAGGACTTGCACACCATCTTCGGTGTGGTAGAGGACATGACTGTTAGAGTGTGTGGGATCCAATAAAATAACGATTCCAAACAAATTTGTGTCTCGTGATAAGCAAATGTCATTCACATGAAACAGTGAAGTTAACACGGCAAGATGTATTGTAACAAGACGAGGGGTTTGTGTGCTGAGCGTGCCGAGGGTAGGCAATCCTGCGCGGAGAGCAGTCGGGACTCCGGCCGAATAGTTGAGTCGAAACGGTCTCACGACAGAGCGACACCTTACTGTATTTGTGAACTGTTAGCGGGCATGTTTTGATTCTTGGCTAAAAACGTTGAATGGCTTCATACTTTTCGAATCTGTATTTCTATGGTTGCTAAATGAATATTTTTTTTTCTTGACTGATGGCCATCGGGAAAGTTTGTAGTGAAAATTAACTAATGGCGAACAGTGCTTTTTATTTATTTACGGTCTTTGGCTTTCGTCAATATTTACCAACTAACAAAAGAACAATATTTCCGATCAAAACTTATAAGCACTTATAATACATTATTTAGACATTCTTAAAACATAATTTAGCATCAAAAACATTAAAGCAATTATATACCAATCATTAAAATAAACAAGTAAAAACATTTTTTAGTATCAAACAGATTTTAAACTTTTATATTACATTTTTGAGCCATAATCTTATACATATATATATATATATATATATATAAAAATAGACCTGTGTTTTCATATATTTCACTTTTCAGCCACCACTACTAAGCACAGATCACTGGTCTTTGTGTGTGGAAGTAGCATGGAGTTTCCTGTCGTGCACAACGTTGGCCAAATGTGGATAGCTGTGGGGGTGTGGGAGATATGATGATTAAAGTTTGCCAATGCAGGGCGTTTTCATATTTCGACCAAACATTTGTGTCTTCTTATACTTCTCTTCCCTGCCACAACTACATAGCATAGACCATTGGTGTTTGTGTGTGGTAGTAGAATCGTGTCTCCTGTCATGCACTATCGTTGTTAGATGTCGCTAGCAATGGGGGTGTGGGAGATATGGGGGTTGAAAGTGGTCGACCTGCAGCAATTTCACATTTCTGCCAAAGACGCAAGTGTCATGGTGTATCACGTTTCAGCGAAAACTATCTATCGTAGATCACTGGCGTTTGGTAGTATCACAGAGTCACCTTTCAATCACAACATTGGCCGAATTTCAGTAACTGTCGTAGTATGGGAGATATGGTGCTTGAATGGGGCCTATGAAGGATGTTTTCATGTTTCGACGAAAGACATTTGTCTCCGCATATGTCACTTTTCTGCCAGAACTACATACCATAGACCATTGGTGTTTGTGTGTGGTAGTAGAATCGTGTCTCCTGTCGTGCACTATGGTTGTTAGATGTCGCTAGCAATGGGGGTGTGGGAGATATGGGGGTTGAAAATGGTCGACCTGCGGCAATTTCACATTTCTGCCAAAGACGCAAGTGTCATGGTGTATCACGTTTCAGCGAAAACTATTATATCGTAGATCACTGGCGTTTGGTAGTAACACAGAGTCATCTTTCAATCACAACATTGGCCGAATTTCAGTAACTGTGGTAGTATGGGAGATATGGTGCTTGAATGGGGCCTATGAAGGATATTTTCATGTTTCGTCGAAAGACATTTGTCTCCGCATATGTCACTTTTCTGCCAGAACTACATACCATAGACCATTGGTGTTTGTGTGTGGTAGTAGAATCGTGTCTCCTGTCGTGCACTATGGTTGTTAGATGTCGGTAGTTATGGGGGTGTGGGAGATAAGGGGGTTGAAAGTGGTTGACCTGCGGCAATTTCATTTTTCTGCCAAGGACGCATGTGTCATGGTGTATCACTTTTCAGCGAAAACTGTTTATCACAGATCACTGACTTTTATGTGTGGTAGTAACACAGAGTCACCTTTCGATCACAACGTCGGCTGAATATCAGTAACTGTGGTAGTGTGGGAGATATTGTGGTTGATAGTGGCCGATCAAGGATATTTTCGTATTTCGACGAAAGACATGTGTCTCTGCATATTTCACTTTTCTGTCACAACAACCTAGCATAGAGCATTGGTGTGTGTGTGGTTGTAGAATCGTATCTCCTGTCATTCGCTATGGTTGTTAGATGTTGGTAGCTATGATGGTTGAAAGTGGTCGGCCTGCGGCAATTTCATATTTCTGTCAAAGACGCATGTGTCATGGTGTATCACTTTTCAGCGAAAACTATCTATCACAGATCACTGGCGTTTGTGTGTGGTAGTAACACAGAGTCACACATCGATCACAACGTTGGCCGAATTTCGGTAACTGTGGGAGTGTGGGAGATATGGTGGTTGAAATTGGTAGATCAAGGATATTTTCGTATTTCATCTAAGGACATGTGTTCGTAAATTTTACTGTGCTGCCTGACATTTGTGTGTGGTAATAGCATCGCGTCTCCCATCGAGCACTTTGGTTGTTAGATGTCGGTAGCTGACAATACAAATTCTTTACAAACACGAACGATGTCGTGGGTACCAGTTAGTTATAGTATATTTGCGGCAACCATTAAAAATATTTGTAATATATTATCATATACAAACCCAATATTTAAAAAAAAAACGTGTTTACCTATTTTTAAACACATCACAAACATTTATATTACATTATTTCGCCATTAGTTTGCAAAAAAACGAATTCAATCACTTGCAATAATTTATGTCTCCATTATTACGAAGAAAGACCAAATTATTAGCCATCAAACAAATTACAAAATTTTCCAGTACGTTAGCTTCTAAAAACACTAGAAAAAAAAAATAAACAAGTTTGTCAGTACTGTAAGTTTCTTTGTATTAAATTGCTATTCTGTGCCTAGATTTGCATGATAGATACTGTGATAGTATGGGTGAACCAAAATTTTATCCAATTTAATAATTTCATTCTAGATTCGCTTAATACATTTAGCTACAGATTTGCAAAATTGTTTTATCTTATCGCACGTTAATGTCACTAGCAAGTGTTGTAAGTCCTTAGTTTGTAATTTTGATGCCTCAATCTTTCTGTAGAATTGTTTTCTTATATTAACTGAATTTGGGGGATTCCACCATAAAGTGTGTGTTGTCTTCATATGCACCACAATATTCATAATTCGGTGATGTTGTCATACCTAAAAGAAACTTTTTGGAGTTTTAATATAGTGGGCCCTGAACGCGATCTGTTTATTATTGTTGTTTCTTTTCTATTTACTATCATATTAAACCATGGTTGCTTCGGGAAGTTATGCTGAATTGCATGATACCACACACCTTTGGATTTGTATTGGATCTTCCCTAATTCTTCCTTCTGAATCCTCAGTAGATTTCTGATTTTACTTCAAAAGCGTCTATATGGCACTCTAAGCTAGTTATTTTATAATCCTTTGCTCTCCTTTCAAGCTGGCCTGCTTTTTCGTCACCATCAACTCCCACATGTCTAGGAATCCACTGAAATTCTATTATTTTACTTTAAATGTTGTACTTTGTTAAGTTTATTTAAAATGTCATATGTTAGAGAGTCTTCGTCTTCCCGTTTGAAACAAATTTTTAAACATTGTAATCAGAACAATTTAAAATATTTTCTTCTCTCATTCCTAATGTATATTTAATGGCCTTTAAGATTGTGTATAGCTCCGCCGACAGCACTGACATATCATTTGGAGGTTTAATTGATTTGCAAGTATTTAACTTTTCGTCATAAAATGCTTCATCAATGTTACCACCAGTGATTTTGGAGCCCTTTGTATAAATTTTCGACGATATTTTCCACTTATCAATTAGGGTTTGCAATATAGTTTTACAAAGGTCAACATTTTAAAAAAAATTTAGCACACATTTTTACATCCTAGTATCTAGAAACTAAAATAGGCCTTAATTTAACACAGTTTTACATTTCATACTTCAACATATAATCTCACAATGAATAATTTCAGTTTTTGCTATGTATAGTTTTGCCATATCTGTACAGTCTTTGCTTGTTGGCACGATACATATGATTGTCTCACTGTTAACATATATTATAACTTTCTAAACTTGCTGCAGTTTGTTATAATTGATTTGTTACAGTTTTCTAGTTTTGTACAGTGTTAGCAGTTTCCTGTCCACTTTATGATTAGAATTTTTAATATTTCACTATGTCACTTTATACATCTAACACTGTTACTATTACTAAACTATTACTACTATCTGCTACTCTACCATCTAAGAAAGCATTTTCCAGTATTGGTGTCGGAGCGGTAATCCGAATTCCCGATCTCCCGGAAAAGCACACGCTCTCAGTATCTCTGGTAGCTAAAGTGACCGAGAAGGCCACCCATCGGGAGTCTGGCCACCTCCAACACTGGTTGTGAGAACTAATTTTTCAATAATATAGATATATAATTGCAGAAGTAAGGAGTCTTTAATATCCAGCTAATAGGTTCTTCGTTTTCACAGGTGAATTAGATAAGTTTAACATCTACTGCCGTCCGGTATTTGTTATTTTCAATAGTATAAGTTTGAACAAATTCCCATTTTAAGATTATTGGCTACATAATTTACAACTTTTACTTATTACTAACTTTTAACATTTTTATATAAGAGATAACTATGTTTTACTTATTTTCTGTCTATAAGTGTATCTATACCAGAATATGCAGCAGCGGCTCGGGACAGCAACTATTATCTATTATTTGTATTATTGCAATGCCAGACCACATTTTATACATCGGACCATAGTTCATGTGAGCACTAGTTAAAAACTTATACATACACTATATACTTTTATAAGTGTTGGTTTAGCGAGTTCTTTTTGTAGATAGAATTTCGTCGGTACCATATTTTAACAATTTTCCGTTTACATTTTTCATAAGAGCAATTTCAGTGGCGGACACAGTGGTGTTACTTCGAAACGGTCCATTTAAAGCCTTTAATATTGTTTAAGCACTCCTCTCCGCAGACCAGCTGGTTGCGTTTTCAGCACGATTTATGACTCGCTGATCGAACGCTTAGACACGAATTCGCTTGCGGCTGCTCTCGGGTATTACTCTGTGACCTCATCATTGACTTGACTTGGTCTTCCTCTTGTTGTCTCTAAACTTTGCATGAATCTCTCGTTTTGCAATTTAGATACGTTTTGTGTCAGTCCGTCTAGTTTGCGCCATAGTTGCTAATTTTTTAGTATGTCTTCTGTTTTCATGTTTCTTAATTCTTGAAATCCTTCGTTTCTGGCTTCTACCATTTGTGTGCAATCCCAGACGATGTGTTCGGGTGTATCCTCTTCCCGCGCTCACACAAGCTCGTGTCTCTTAATCCTCTTTTATGTAGTAGGCTGAGATATGGTCCGTGTCCAGTGATGCAATGAATAAGTTCAGTTGACGGATCTAGGTGACGAAGGTTTAATCTTTCTTGAATTGTTGGCCAAATATTGTAGGTTCTCCTGCAAGTCGTACTACGCAACCACTGTTGTTGCCATTCTTCCATCAAGACTGTTTTTATCTCCCGTGCTTTTTGCAGCTGGTCTTCCTAAAATTTGTTCTACTTTTTCGGAGTCACCGGCTCGTAGCCCATAGCGTGCCCCTTTTCTTCTAACTTCTAGATCAAGTGGCCAAACGCCCAACGCAACCACCATAGAATCGATTACTGTTGTGCTATATGCACAACTTAATCTTTACGCTTCTTTGTACACTTCTTAGTGCCTGGCGAGGTTTAACTTGTCGTAGCTTATGCGCCCAACTGCTAGCAGCATGTCCCACAATCGAGGATAATATACTGTCGTGATACCTCCTTATTATCGACGTTGGAAGATGAAATCTTCTTTGCCCAATACTGATCAGTTTGTTCATTACTACTTTGGTACGACTGTACACCTCCGTTATATGGTCAGCAAAGTTTAGTCGCTCGTCTAGTGTGACTCCCAGATATTTACAAGTTCTTAACTTCGTTAACTTTTATTATTGGATTTCGCTTGGGACGGCCACTGAGAACCATGAATTGAGTCTTGTGTGGTGCAAGAGTTAATTTTACTTTAGAGCACCATTTTTGTAAATGTTCTAATGCCATTCTGCTTCTAGTCTCTACTTCATCTCTTGTTTCTCCTTGTATCAGCAGTAGGAGGTCATCCACGAAGGCAACCAGCCCCAGGAGTCCTTCTTGCCCAATCATGCTTTCTATGGCCATTTCGAATGTTACGTCCCAGAGCACTGGTCCACACACCGATCCTTGCGGACAGTCCTTAGTTAATTTTTTTTCTATAGTCACTCGTGGACATCTCAGCATGGTAAATCGGTTTTACAGTAGTCGAGTAGCGTTCTGTAGAGGTTACTAGAAATTTCGATTTCTCGTAGGTTGCTAAAAAGTACCGGCCACCTTAAGTTATTGAATGCTCCGAAAATATCCACAGAAATGGCTATAACATACTTGCTATTACTAATTTTCACTAGATCTACGGCTTTATTTATGGCATCTCGATCGTCCTACCTGCTCTGAAACCAAATTGATGTACACTCATTCCATACTTTTTCCTGAATTCCTGTAGTTTCTATACTAAAATTTTACCTGTCCTTTTCCAAGCATATTTAGCAGACAGATCGGCCGGTAGGATTTAGGACTTAATGGATCCTTTTCTTTCCCCATCTTTAGAATCACCACTTCACTCTGCTTCCAGATATTTGGAACCCTCCCTTGCTGAAGGCATTTATTAAATAGTATGCAGAGTGGTGAAGCCAACTGAACCACTAATGCCTGGAGCATTTCAGCAGCGATTCCGTCCGGTCCCGGCGTCTTTTTCCGTGACATGGTGTTAATCGCTTTAATTTCTTCGTCTGGTGTCACATCCTCCGCTAATATAGCTGAGGTAAAAATTTCATTGTGACCTTTACGGAGATTTTCTTGCTCTAAACTTTTACCTACTGCCTTGTCGTCGGGTAATAGTACTTTTTATAGTTCCTCAGCTATTGCGATCCAATTGGCCGTCATGGTCCCGTCTGCTTTTCTTATGGTTGATAGTGTAGTTGGTGGTCTCAATTTGCTAGCTGCGATCTTGTATAGGACGCCCCAGGGATCTGACTTTAAATTAGCGTTTATATAAGCCTCCCAACTTTGCTACTTTGTTTCTACTAGCAGCTCTTTAAAGGCAGACTTCCTTTCCCTGTATCTATCGAGAAGCAAGCACCTATCGGCAGCAATTATGCACCGTTGGTATTCTTTTCTCGCTTTCCTCATTTCCGATCGTAGTTTTTGCAGTCGGTCACGCCACAGTATGTCTGTAGTATTCGTTGGTCTTCTGAAGGGAATAGCCATTTCCATAACGCGCTTAATTTTACGCGTAATCCCTCTTGCTATGACATCTATATCATGAGCTTTCAATAGATCCACTGGTAGACGGAATTCATCTCTTAGTTTTGCCCAATCTGCTTTACGTAAGTTATATTTCTTTCTTGTGTCGTTAATTTCATTGATTTGCGACCTACCTTTGGCCAGATCAATCAGAATCAAGTTGTGGTCGCTTGTGGTTTCGTTTTCGACCACCCTCCAGTTTCTGGCTATATTTCCTACCAGCTGGTTAGTCAGCGTTACTTCGATATTCGATTTTGCACCGGCTCCATTACTGAAGGTTGGAGCATTATTAGGGCAGTTCCTCACTTCCAGACATAGCTCATTTAACAATTCCTCTACCGCTAAGCCTCGTTCATCCGTTTTTTCACTGTACCAGAGCGGGGAGTGTGCATTTATATCTGCTGTTTTAATTATCTTATGATCTTGTAACTCAATGCAAATTTTTCTTATTTTATTTGGAAGTACATCGATACCAGAGTATTGCTACACCACCCGGTATTGATCTCTGCACACGCTGTGTGCTCATCACAGTACTGCGATATTTTGCTTATAGTTAGTTCTTTGTTTAGTACAATGATTCCTGCCGTAAGTTTAGGTACACTTGGCTATGGTTTGTGAGGATACTGGCAGTGTGGTATTTGTCAACCTTTAGAGTAAGGCCTTGCAAATAGATAACATCCCAGTCGTATTGCGCAGCAAGATTCCTTAGCTTATGCAGGACCATATTCGTCCGTCTTGCATTGATTTGTGCAATTTTGATTGTACCTTTCATCTATGGGTGCTTACTATAAACATTACTCTGGGGCCATGGAAGTTTTGCTTCTAAAACAATCCTTCCCTGAGTCATCACAAATTGTCTGATATTCTGTATTCTCCTACATTATCCATTGTCTCATGTGTATTGATGTTAATTATAAACGCTGTATTCATTTTCCATTGAAGAGCCAAAGAAACTGGTACACCTACCTAATATCGTGTAGCACGTAGAACTGCCGCAACACGACATGGTATGGACTCAACTAATTATGAAGTAGTGCTGGAGGGAATTGACACCATGCATCCTGCAGGGCTGTCCATAAATCCGTAAGAGTACGAGGGGGTGGAGATCTCTTTTGAATGACACATTGAGAAAGCAATGTACAATAGAGTTTATGAACATCTAAAAAATAATAATATTCTAACTAAATCACAATTTGGTTTTCAAAAGGGTCATTCAACAGAACAAGCTATATTTGCATTCACTGACAATATTTTAGAAGGAATAAATGATAAATTAATTCCCGTGGGAATTTTTTGTGACTTATCTAAAGCATTTGACTGTGTAGATCATAAAATTCTGATACAGAAACTTAAGTATTATGGTATAGATGGCATTGTTAATAAATGGCTTAGTTCTTACCTTCTAAATAGAAAACAGAAAGTGTCAATGGAGAATTTTAAGGCTGCTTTAAGAGGTCCACTGTTTTCTGAGTGGAAATTAATCAGATGTGGAGTACCTCAGGGTTCTATATTGGGGCCACTATTGTTTTTAATATATATAAATGATCTACCCTGTGTTTCATCTAAAAACTCAAAATTTGTCCAATTTGCAGATGACACAAACATAGGAATCAAAAACACTCCAGATTTATCTACAGAATATATTTCAAATTATGTCTTTGAACTGATTAATAAATGGTTTACAGCTAATGGCTTGTCTTTAAACTTTGATAAAACTCAGTATATGCAATTCAGTACATCACACAGAGTAACACCTGACATAGACATAAAATTTGCAGGCCAGTCCATTCAAGAGGTAGATAGTGTGAAATTTCTAGGTTTGTGTATTGATCATAATTTAAATTGGAAAGTACATGTTTCTGACTTACTAAAGCGATTGGGAGCAGCCACGTTTGCAATTCGTACAATTTCAGCTTTAGGTGATCTCCGTATGAGGCAGCTAGTTTATTTTGCTTATTTTCACTCCTTATTGTCATATGGAATAATATTCTGGGGCAATTCTACCCATAGAGATAAAGTGTTCAGAGCCCAAAAGCGTGTAATAAGAATAATGTGTGGGGTTAGCAATAGAACTTCATGTAGAGAGCTGTTCAAGAAGTTAGGGATTTTAACATTAGCATCTGAATATATATACACATTAATGTCCTTTGTAGTCACAAATTATACTTTGTTTGAAACAAATAGTAAAATACACAATTACGGCACTAGAAGTAAAAATGATCTTCACAAGACTTACAAGTCATTGTCATTTGTTCAAAAAGGGGTCCGATATTCAGGGATACATATCTTCAATATGCTCCCAACACATATTAAATGTCTAGTAGATGATAAGAATAAATTCAGAAAAAAATTGAAAGAATTTTTAATTGACAACTCCTTCTACTCTGTCGAAGAATTTATTTCTAAGGTCTCTTAAAAATAACTGCCAGTATCTTGTGTAAATATAGTTCAAATAATTAATTTACCATGTATGTTATGACTGTACATCTCCTGGTGTATGTATTTAGTTTGTTATGTAATTGTTTATAGTACCATATATGTTACGACTGTACATCTTGTGGTGTATGTATTATTTTGTTAATTTTTTTTCTTTTTTTTTAATGTACCATATATCCTATGACTGTACATCTTCTGGTGTATGTATTATTTTGTAATGGAAGTGTTTAATGTACCATGTATACTATGACTGTACATCTAGTGGTGTACTTATTATTTTGTTATGCAACTGTTTATCTGTAAATTGACAACTTTCCACATCCCACAGAGCCAGTCTCTTATATTGGGATCAATGGAAAATGAATGTATTGTATTGTATTGTATTGTTGCAAGGCATCCCAGATATGCTCAATAATGAACATGTCTGGGGAGTTTGGTGGCCAGAGGAGGTGTTTAAGCTTAGAAGAGTATTTCTGGAGCCACTCTGTAGCAATTCTGGACGTGTGGAGTGTCGCATTGTCCTGTTGGAATTGCCCAAGTCCGTCGGAATGCACAATGGACATGAATGGATGCAGGTGATCAGCCAGGATGCGTACGTACGTTTCACCTGTCAGAGTCGTATCGAGACGTATCAGGGGTCCCATGTCACTCCAACTGCAGACGCCATTACAGAGCCTTCGCCAGCTTGAATAGTTCCCTGCTGACATGCAGGGTCCATTAATTTATGAAGTTGTCTCCATACCCATACACGTCTTGCGAGGTTAAGGCTTACTTTTGCTGTTTAAAATGGCCCGTTATGAATTCTGGATTCAAACCAAAATTACGAACGATAGCCGCCTCGCTGCTGATTAAAACAAATCATTATCTTGATTAATTTTATTCAGTACTCAACTAAATAATTCTCCAATAATTTTCCAACATTGATTATTTATTTATCTTCAGTATTGAATTTCTCACAAACTTAACAAATCTTAAATCATCGACTTGCAAGTCAAACCTCTACTGCTAAAACATCCATGACAACCACCAGTCCACGATAAAACAAAACTTCCAATGCAGTCAGCGATATTAATTGCATAGCTCTTGGCATTACATGTTTGCCAACTTAAATATTCGACCATAGTATTTTTTACTATTACTTACATTAGTTATTTTACAATTAACTAGCCCTATGGTTGTTATCTCACATATGCCACCCATTTCGGAGCAGTTAAATCATTATTTAACTAAATGATGATTTCAACAAAACGAAATGTTAAATAACAACCACAGTTACATTTTCAAAAACAACTAAACTACTCAACTAAATAAATCTATCAAAATCTTTTCATCGAAATAATGTCCAGATTTTACACTCATCGTATTTCAGGATCAGTTTTATTCTTTGTATTCAATTGATAAAAATTATTAAGGTTAAAATTAGACTACCACTTAATGAGAACTCAATACATACATTATGTTATTAAAAATTGCCTCAATTCAACAAAAAAAATCGAACATGTATCGAAATATCTAATACCATACATGGCCAAATAAGAATATGTGCTGTGTGATCATCAGTCATAATATTAGTGTTCCTTCACCCTGTAAAGCTTTAAGTCTACTATATTCCGCAATCCAAATCTCTTTTTTGATACAGGGTAGACTAACAAATAAGCATTTGGATGAGGTTTATCCTTGACTATGAAAGGCCCGCAATATATATCAAAAAATTTCTTAATTTCTGCATTGATTTCAAATGATTTTTCATGCGTTTTAACCAATACCAAATCACCAACATTGAATTCAGTCAACCGAATCCTCTGGTCATGACGTTTCTTTCTTTCTTCAATCGTAGTATATTCCTTCCATCATAGTGTATATTTAATCCTTTCCTCTTCTTTTTTACTTTTCCCTTCAAAATTTCTTCTTCATCTTCTTTAATATCTTCTCTTCGTATCACCAGGCACTTCACTTTTTGATTATTTTCACATTCCTCTGGTTTTTGACGACCACAGGCTCTCTGCTCTTGAAACTCTTCGTCATTTTCTTCATAACTTTCGGTATAGTCGCTCGCGCCTTCGCCTTTTAATTCATTAAATGTTCCCGCAATCAGATTATTATCTTCGCATCTCTCTTCACCCTATCTATGCCATTTCTTCATTTCTGCAGATCCCTGAATTTCGTCTTTTAAATTCTCTTTTTCTTTAGTATTAAAAAATGTCTCATCTTTATCTTCCACAGTTTTACAAACATTTTCCTGCAATAAGTCTTTCATAATCTCATGTTGCGACCATTCAATCATTTCCTTTTTTCTAACATCAGGTGGATATTCTTTCTCTAAATAATTCGTAACAACTTGATGGCGGCCATCCTCGTTTGCAATTCGCAACAATGTTTTAGTTTCTTTGCTTTGATCCTTTTTGTCGAATACGAAACACGTAGGTACGTCGGCATTAGCTTGTAAACAGGATGTATTCATTTTTTTAAAACTACCGGTTTCATTATTCCTTTTTCTCCCTATTAGCGATAAATCCTCATTTCTATTATCATCATTATAACTCCTTATAAAAAATATTCTTACTCCGTTTTCTTCATTACTTTCATACTCAACTTCGCTGCTTCCATATTCGTATTCTTCATCATCGCTGCTAGGAATATCTTTTTCACTTTCATCATCATCAAATGGTAGCTGACTATCATCCTCTGCTAAATTCTCCTCTGTGAATTTATCCTTCAAAAATTCGCTCTTCGTTTCCGCCCTACCCGTTTCTTCTTCAACTTTTCTTTCACTAGGTTCTTCCTCCCGCACATTGATTTCGGCCATCTCTTCAATCTCTTGGTTATTCCACCCACTTCGTTCATATGTGGAATTGGTTTCGCATCTCTTATCACTAATTACATGTAGACATTTCCACCATTCTAAGTATCTGGCCATGCTGTTTTGCCTGTTGCCCTGGATAGATTCCGCGCTTGCACTTTTATTTTTTTCAATATAGGGTGGTCCTTTAACTTCACCACTCGCTCCCGTGCGGACCTTCACAGTCGCGGGCTTGAGTTTTCCGTCCCTCTTCCTTCCTTGATTTCGGTTTTATCTTCTGTTCTCACATACATCACTTGTTTTGGCGGTTGACTGTTGCTGCTTCGTTCCCCCGATGTGTAATTATTGTTATTATGCCAGTAGCCATTACTACTCGCATTGTTGTTAAAATTACGCCCCTCTTCCCTTTCTTGCCTGTGCAATCCTTGTCCATATCCTCCACTTCCTTTCGGTGGCCAAAGATTTGCTTGCTCCCGGTATTGATAGTCCCTTGGCTTACCATATCTGTGATCAGATTCTCGATTCCTTTCAAAATTATTTTCATAACTTTCTTGGAGTCGGTCTAGTCTTTCCAGCATGTCCAAGAAATCTTCCATCTTATCCCATTGAGTAACCACCAGTTTATCTTGAACTTGCCGCGGCAGCTTTTGTAATAATATCTCCACTTGTTCTACTTCCCCTATCTTTTGGTCCAGGTGCCGCAATTCCTTTCTCATCTCCTCGCAAAATTTCCTCATACTGCCGTCGCCTCTATAGTATCTCCTACAGTTGTAAAAATCACTCCTTACCTTGCGTTGTTTTCTCTGAGACCAGTATCTATCTCGGAACATTTTTAGGAAATCATCATAATTAGTACACCTCTCTGTAACTTCAAAACTCCATGAAAAAGCCTCATCTCTTAATTTGCTTTGTACATAGCGGATTTTATTTTTATCTGACTACTCTATTGGCAAGGTTCGGGAATATATCTTTACAAAATCAGCGGGGTGTACTTTTCCGCTTGGTTCAAACACAGTCTCTGGTAAAGTAATTTCACAATAACTTGGTATACAGCTCACCCCGGTGTCTTGTCGCTTTTCCACTTTTTCCAGTCTTTCATTAATGTGACTCATATTCCTACATATTTGGCCTACTTCCGTCGACAAACCAGTAATTTGTCTTCCTACATTATCAGCATGTTCCGCTACGCTATGTATTTTAATCTCACATTGCACTTGGCCTTCTAAAATAGTTTCCATCCTGCTTTCAATATCCTTCTGATGTCCTTCCATTTTCTGACTTAGTGATCCTTCTATTCTTTCAGCGATAATTTTCTCTTTTTCCTCTATACAGCGGCCTACCAAAACATTAACGTCTCGCTGTACATTTTTTTTTAACTTCAAAAATATCGCTCTCAATCGTCTGTAATCTTTCTTCTGATTCCTTTTCCACTTTCTCAATTTTGTCTGACATCCTCCCCATCATCTCTTCTGCCCTCCTTTGACTACGTTCGATTTTTTCATTAAGTTCTCCTATGTCTTGTTTCAATTCTTGCCTGAATTTCTCTTGATTTTTCTCAATTCTCTGAATAACTTTTTCTTGGCTCTGATTCATTTCTTGTTTCATTTCTCTGATAGCATTTAATAGCAACCTTAGGTCCGTATTCCCTTCTCGAGCGTACTCAGGTTGATTTGGTTTTGGCAAAACTGCATGTCCTATTGAATTCTGCCCCCCATTAATTTCATTTTCTCCATCAACCAATTCGTCATCCTCATCAATGTTGCTGAGATCATAGTTTGGAAAATAACCGGTAACCCCATCTTTATCCCCGTTATTAATAGGACTACTACTGAAATTATTTTGGACGTAATTACTATCTCCTCGGACACCCATTCGGTCTTCATATTTCCCATCAAAACTTAAGATTCCGGAACTTACCGTTTCTCCCAACTCACTAACCAATTTTCCACACTTATTTTCCATAATAATTTGACATTTAAAATTTCATAATGCAAGCAAAACACAACGGTATTACTACTCTTAGCAGAAATTCTTTAAACCGCAATCGATATTAAAAACTTACAACTCCAATCCACAACAATACAACGCTGTCCACATTCAACTCTGCAACACAATTTTTTTTAGGAAGACACAGAAAGGTACCAATTAACTTACAATCTTTTATCGTAACTGCTGAAAAACATGTATATTATCACTGAAAGGAAATAACAAAATTTGACGGCCTCAGGCTTGGAAACAAAGCCGACACATACAGTATATACGAAAATGCTTAAAATACTGATCTTTTGCTTTTTTTAAAACTAATTTGGCTGTACATATAAATTCCCCCCTTTTCTTTGTTTTGTTTGTAATAATTCCTTATTAGCTTCTTGCTTCTCGACGGAAATCCACAGATTCTAGACTACTCTATACATGTTACTACAAATTTTTATATGATAAAATTTTTACCACTAATCGATGGTATTACTTTTCTATACAATTTCCTCAAATCACAAATTTTACCCCTTTAATTACTTTTGTCACATGAAAAATAAATTAACTTTGCAACTGTCCTTTAACAAAATGTAACTCAACTTGTAAGTTCAACTTTGATTCCACTTTCATAATCATTTACTTAGTGTTCAAAATTTAGTTAATATACTTCCTGTTGGAATCTGATCGTACACACTGCAGCCCCAAAAACAAAATGAAAACTGGAATTCTCTTACTTGATGCACTTGCCCGTAGATCAGCTCTCTGCTGCTGCTCAACTGATAACACTGCTTCAGAAGAAACTCCAGACGTTTAAGGTGTTATGTTAATCATCTTAATTAACACCCATAATCCTGGCAGGGTCGCCAATTGCGAGGTTAAGGCTTACTTTTGCTGTTTAAAATGGCCCGTTATGAATTCTGGATTCAAACCAAAATTACGAACGATAGCCGCCTCGCTGCTGATTAAAACAAATCATTATCTTGATTAATTTTATTCAGTACTCAACTAAATAATTCTCCAATAATTTTCCAACATTGATTATTTATTTATCTTCAGTATTGAATTTCTCACAAACTTAACAAATCTTGCAAGTCAAACCTCTACTGCTAAAACATCCATGACAACCACCAGTCCACGATAAAACAAAACTTCCAATGCAGTCAGCGATATTAATTGCATAGCTCTTGGCATTACATGTTTGCCAACTTAAATATTCGACCATAGTATTTTTTACTATTACTTACATTAGTTATTTTACAATTAACTAGCCCTATGGTTGTTATCTCACAGTCTATCCACTCGATACAATTGGAAACGAGACTCGTCAGACCAGGAAATATATTTCCAATGATCAACAGTCCAATATCAGTGTTGAAGGGAGCAGGCGAGGCGTAAAGCTTTGTCTCGTGCACTCAGCAAAGCCACACGAGTGGGCAAAGCCCATATCGACGGTGTTTCGTTAAATGGTTCGCACGCTGACACTGGCATTGAAATACGCATCAATTTGCGGATGGGTTGCAGTTAAGGATTGCAATCCCGCAGTGTTTTCAATCCCGTCGGATTTTTGCGGGATTTGTGCCAATCCCGTGGGATCCGTGCGGGATTGGCGTAATCAGTTTTTTAATGCATATATTTAAAACATAGTAACTTAAGACGTTAATAAATTAAATTAATAGATAGATTTTAATGTAAAATAATAAAAATTAATAGTTAACAATATTTTAATTGGCAAAATGACATTAAAACTTTTTAGCATGTCTTAAGTATATTTCGAGGTTTTACATTTTTGTTTTTTAATCTAAACCAATTTATAAATAAATAATAAAAAATGGAAAATGTTAGGTCATATTATGTGCCTTACAAATTTACAATACATCACATAAGTTTAAAAACATGGTTTGCTTAATGGCCAAGTTACCAGAGTTTTTAAAAAAATTCTAAATAAACGTTCCATAACACCGAGAGAAAGCATTCCATTTCACATAGTGAAGTGAATATACTCTGTAAAGTGTAGACTTGGCTCAGAACAAGATCTCATAACTTTTTGTTATGAGACTTGGCGTTTTTTTTTGTGGGATTCATTATTATATCTCCTGTTTCCTTGATTGATCTTATAGTTGATTCAATGTTATTAAAAGAAACTACTAACCAACACGTAAACTGTCAACTATTTCAGTTTTACTTATGTGCCGTAACGACGTTTTTAGAGTGGAAATTATTACTTTTTAGTAAGAAAGGAGACTTTCTCAGCGAATGATTGCAGTGATTTCACTGTAAAAACACGAAATTTCACACGTGAGGAAGACGGCGGGGGCAACCGTCGAAGTATGTTTTTCCTACAGCACAATTCGTCGATACACCCGTGAAAACTTCATTATAACATTTTTTGCCTTTAGTCGAAATAATAACAAGGAATTGAAAGGACGCATGGTATTAATTCAAAAATAATGTATTGTGGCGATTGTCCAAATCATCCCAAGAGTGATTAATCGCAAACCAGAGCGGCACGTGTAAGCAGGCGGCTTTCGTCAAAGAACATGTGTTTTATATGCATTGAGGCGACGGTCGAGGCAACAATGAGTCAAAGGTATAAATTGCTTTTTGACAACTGCTAAATAAATAGGTATGCTATCGTTAAAATTACAATAACATTAATTTCGTATCGACGAATAATCGAATTTTCAGCAGCAAATACAGAAAGTAGTCACAATTTTACAAAAATGGGAATAATGAAACCGTGAAGCTTTAACTGTGTAGTTCAGGTGACGTGCGTGAATAAAAAGTTTTAATTGTGTAGTTCAGATAACGTGTGCGACACAAAAAATACTAATTACATAGTTAGAAAATCGTACTAAATACGCAACATAACTCAAATTACAGAAATGTGTACTCCAAACAATCGTAAGTTTTGATGAATACGTAAAAGTGTATCTATTTACTTACGAATGACGAAGGTTGACAAAAACAAACGTTTTTTTCACACGAGTCAAATGCCAACTGCAAGGGTACAGGCAAACAGCGCAAAACATCCGATAGAGACCGAGTGGAGCAGCGAGTCACGCACTGACACACGTTTTAGCAGCATTTTGCGGATTGCGAATCCGCTTAATTTTATGCGGGATCCGGCAGACTGACTAATGATGCGGGATCCCGCGGGATTGCGGGATCCCGCTTTGCTGGATTTCAATCCCTAGTTGCAGTTCTGTCACGTTGAACGATTCTCTTCAGTCGTCGTTGATACCGTTCTTGCAGGATCTTTTTCCGGCCGTAGCGATGTCGGAGATTTGATGTTTTACCGGATTCCAGATATTCGCTGTGCATTCGAGAAATGGTCGTACGGGAAAATCCCCACCTCATCGCTACCTCGGAGATGCTGTGACCCATCTCTCGTGCGCCGACAATAACACCACGTTCAAACTCACTTAAATTGTGATAACCTGCCATTGTAGTAGCAGTAACTGATCTAACGCCTGCGCCAGACACCTGTTGTCTTATATAGGTAATGCCGACCGCAGCGCCGTACTCTGAGTGTTTACATGTCTCTGTGTTTGCATCGGCCATTGCATCGGTGTGTGTATCGGCCATTCTTTAGTTTCATTATTTCCTCTAATATTTCTTACCCATAATTGGTTTATGTCTCGTAGTTTCCAGTATAAGAGCAAAATTTTGAAGTAAAACTGTCAAAGGAGGAGTACGCAAGCGGTTTCTGCCCTAAACTTAAGACAGGACCTCATGAAAAGCCAAACGTAAGCCCTGCTATGTGCAAATTATTATTAGAGCAACATAAAATATACGTGGAAATCAGTGCAATCAATTGCAAAGATTACACTGTGGTACCAACTTGTGTCAAGTGCAGAGACATCGGACGTGTGAGTAAACACTTCCAAATAGACGTAGAGACTTGTAGTCATTGTGGTCAGCACGGTCACAAGCGTGATCGATGCCTCGAACGTGTATCATATGTCAGGAAAGAGGTAAGTCATGCAAATACAAAAGAAAGGATTGTCCCACTTATTAACTGCTACTGCAACGCCTAGTCAACAGAAAGATTATGGCTAGTCTACAATCCAGTTGCAGGATAGATCAAGAAATTATGGCGGATATAGCAGACCTGATATACAGTTGAAATAGCAGTTGGAAAAGTGGGAATGAAAATCAAAAGAAGAGAGGCATTAGACGAAGAAATGCTAAAAGAGCCGAAACATTTAGGAAAAAGAAGTCAATGGAAATGCAGAAAATGATGGTAAATTCCGGCGTGCAAACAGATAGGCAGCAGTTAATAGACGAGCAATTGGACGAAATCTCCTCCACCTCTGACTTGGCTTATTGCCAGCGTTTTGTTAGAGGCGGTAGGCTCAGATATTCCAAAGAAAATGAATATCGTCCTCGCAAACCAAGTATGCGTACCAGCCAAATAAAACACCCGAACTTTGTGATAAGCAAACCGAAGCCCATTACTGCGGATCCAGTGGTATTGTACGACGATTTTGAAGATACACTTCGGCTAACTAGATTCGAAGAAGTGCACACACTAACATTTGCTCTCCGACATTTGACAAGATTTCTCCATCCTGGCGGTAAAAACTTATCGTTCCCACAACCTTCGGCAATTGGCAGGATACAATTGAGATTATTAAATCTTCCAACAGATTCTGACTCTAGTTCACAAGATTTTCGAGAGAAGAGCAGAAATATTTGATCCTGTGGAAACATACAAGCAGTTTTTCATGACCCATGGACGCATTCTGTTAGATACAAGACTACCTTCGCCCCAATGCAATGTGCAAACAAGACACCCGTAAACTCCAAGATAAAAATTACACAATTGAATAATAAAGGAAGCCCCATGGTTCTACAAGAAATCAGAAGGATGGCTGAGGAACTGAGATCAGATATTATTTGTCTAAAAGAACTGGTGCGAGAACAAATACTGATGTATCAATTACAAACATTCATACGGAAAATCTACTTTGGAGGTGGAGAGTGCTTGACAACATGACAAGTGATCACAATTTGACCGTCTATGAACTGGGCAGAACGCAGACAGAAGAAAATAGTGACAACAGAAGCATTAAAACAGCATATAACATCAGGAAAGCTGCATTGGAATAGTTAAGTAATGTGTTCATTCCACCGGATTTGCCAGAAACCCATTTCGTTGTAGACAAACACGCAAGAGAGCTGACATCTGCAATACAAAGTGCCATGAAACGAGCGATACCACTAAAGAAGATAGTAGGTCCCACTGACAAAATATGGACAGAAAAACTTCAGAAACTGCGACTAAACATGAGAAGAGCGAGAAGAACATATCAACGAAGCCTGGTGGCATCAGTCAGAAGTATCCTCCTCGAGTGCTACAGGCAGAAGAGGCAGATTTTCAAAGACGCCATGAGAGAGAGAAAACAAAAATGCTGGGAAGCCTTCGTGGGAGAAAACCTCATAAACATTCTTTACAAAATAGCTGCAGGTAAAATCAGGCCTCCCACAATACTATCCACAGTAAAAAGAACAGATGGACGATTAACCACGAATCGGAGAGACTTAGCGGAGGAGTTTTTAAAAGTTTTGGTTCCTGATGACAACCCAAAAGAAGAAACAGGAGAACAAGCTATACTACGAAGGAACATGTGGCAGCCCTGCTGGAGTCAAAAGGAAGGAAGTAATATTACATCCGAAGAAATAATAACCGCGATAAACAAGATGAAAAAAGGAAAGGCTCCCGTTCGGGATGGAATTCCATCCGAGGTCCTCCAGGAGTTAATCATAAGATTAACCCCCCTGCTATACAGACTGTTGAACGAATGCTTGTATCAGGGTAGAGTTCCGGGAATATGTAAAAACAGTGAGGTGGTAATTCTAAAGAAAGGAGACGACAAGGATCCTCTTCTATCGAAATCTTACCGTCCTATTTGTTTATTAAATGTACTTGGCAAAGTTCAAGAGAAGATTCTATGCAAAAAATTACAAAACCACCGATAACTTCAGGGAATGAATCCTAGTCATTATGGATTTAGAACAGGGAAGTCGAAAGAGGATGCCATAAATTGGTCGATGGAAACAATTTGTAGCAGTACAACAAAATACGTATTGGGCATATTTGTTGACATCTCGGGAGCATTCGACAATTTATGGTGACCCGACCTGTTTGAAAGGCTGAGTAAGATTATTCTACACGTTCAGGGACTATTGCAGATTTAGAACTGCGTCCTTTAGATGCCAGAACTCTTTCATCAGGAAGACCCTTACTAAGGGATGCCCGCAAGGTTCGGTTTGTGGTCCCATATTCTGGGATATAGGGATGGAACCAGTGATTGAACTATTGCAAAGAATACCTGAGCTTCTAGGTCTATTAGCTTTTGCTGATGACCTTCTACTACTCGTGGAAGGTGTAACAAGAGCAGAAATTGAGTACAATATTAATGTAGTACTTAAGTGCCTAAAGCCAATGGTGCAGTAAAGTCAAGTTGACTTTAGCACCACATAAAACAACATTTATGTTGCTCAAGGGCAAGCTGACTCGAAAAACTACAATAACAATAAACGGTAAATCAATTCGTAGAAATCCAGTTTGCAGGTACTTAGGCATTAAATTGGATGAATGTTTAAACTTCGAAGCCCACTTAGAGAAGGCAATAGCAAGAGAAGTGGCGGTCATGAATAAAATCATTAATATTGGCCAACGAAAATTCACTGTTCCAGTCCAAACAAATTATACCATGGCGTAATTTTATCCTCATTAGTGGGATACCAGCATGTGGGAATGTTAAATAACAACCAGTTTGAAAGAACACCAACATGTAGGAGACAGGTTGGAGAATATTCGACATACTACGTGACGAAAGTTTGTGGCATTTGCTGGACGAGACAGCTGATCTAGCCTCAAAATTTTGGAAGGAGAAATTTATAAAAAGGAAAAATGCCGAACGAAATCAAAGGCCACACATAGCAGAAGAGGAGAACACAATTACAACTCGTGGAATAGAGGAAGCTAATTCCAGAAACAACTGCAGAGGGTACAATGATGCTGGAAGTCTGGCTTTCACAACACCGGATTGACGGAAGATATCCTACGACAATGACATCAATCGTCGGAGGAAATTCAATGTGCTCCAGAGAGGCCGTCTTCTGAGCAACAGCTGGGGCCGTCTTGGTATTCCAGGAGGTCAACTCTTGATGGCCTGGGCGGCTGACTTCGCTGCCGGTTCCAGGGGACTCTACCTTTGGAGCGCAATCAACACCAAGAAAAATGAACATTAGTGGAACCAAAGTGCGGCTGTGACAATTGGTAGTGGTAATAGTAGTATTAGTAATGGTTTTAGTAGTAGTAGTACTAATGTTAGTAGTAATTTTAGGGACAATAGCAGTAGTAGTAGATGTAGTAGTGGTGTGGTACCCATTCTGTTTTGACAGCAGTAGAAGTAATAGAGATATTGTAACTTGAATCAAAATTTTCTTGCATTCATTGTTTATATGTGAATATATATATATGTTAAAAGAATGGAAATAAGGGCCCAAATTAGATACTAGATGCTATCTAAATACCTGTAGCACATTAATCGAAGTTGTTCGTAGAAATGCTCGATATATACATAACGCTAATGATTGCAAATGGTCTAATTTGATTAAGGTTGGTGCAGAGACTGTATCATAGTCCATTTTACTGTGGACTAGTTGTGTGTACAGGTGTAGCAGTATTTTTAGATTAGCTTGTTTCATTGCTTGGCTGTGTAGTTCCAATATGTGGTTTTTTCCAAGTCAGCTTCATGTCAAGTCACATATCTAAAAAATTTACTTGATGTTCTACAGTAAGAACTTTAAAATTGAGTATAATCCTCACATCATTCATGTTCCTATGTGTTGTAAACACCACTAGCTTGCTTTTTTCGGGAGATAAATCCATCTTCTTTTCTTCCAGGACATTTCTCAAGTTGTTTAGGCCGCTCTGTAGCTCTAGTACCGCCTTTTTTTACTCTTAATCCTTATGTATATTACTGTGTCGTCCGTATTCGTATTAGTTTATTTAACCTACTAAATAGATTGTATAAATAAATACTGAACAATAATAGGCTAAGGGGATCTCATTGCGGCAGACCGAAGTAGAAATATGTGACTACTGATTCTCCTTTATAAATCCATAGTTCCAGTATCATTAATGAAAGGTAGTTTACACACCATTTAACTATTGATTTTGGAATACCGTATTGTATCATCACATTTAGTAACTTCGGAATGTAAACCTGTCTGTATGTATTTTGTATGTCCAAGAAGGCAGCTATAAGATACAAATTGTAATTTTTATTTGTTGGTGTTTCTATTATCAACGTTGAAATTACATCTACAGTACTATATCCTTTCCTAAAACCCATCTCAAGGTTTGCTGGGAGTTGATGGTGTTCAATATAATATACAAATTGTAACTTTTATTTGTTGGTACGTCTGTTATCAACGTTGAAATTGTATCTACAGCACTATATCCTTTCCTAAAACCCATCTCAAGGTTTGCTAGGAGTTCATGATGTTCAATATACCATTCTACCGCATGTTTTATCATTAGGCTCATCAATTTGCATATGCCATGATTTAAGTGATATGGGTCTATAGTATGTATGCAGGTTGTTTTCCTTTCCGTATTTGGGCGCCGGTGTGATTCCTGTACTCCTCCATTGATGTGGCACAACATTTTATTTGAATAACTTGTTAATTATTGCCAGAAACAATTCTTTTTCACCGTGAGATAAATAATATAGCATTCAATATGATATTTCGTCTAATCTTAAAGTTCTGTCTTTATCTTTTAGACTATTTTGCATTTCTACTAGCTTGAAGGGTCGTTCCAGACTGTAATTAACACATATACTCGTTGTTTCAACAATTTCCAGCGGTGCGGCTTCTACTGTATCAGAAGCTATCCATTTATATAATAAGCAAGCTGTCATGTATGACGTCACCTGTCATGGCATGAGGTCAATCTATGACGTCGCGCAATGACGTCACGCTTTGTGTCATTATTCTTAGTAATGGACGTTATCTAGTAAAATTTTGAAGCATCCGCGAATAAATTAACTGACAGAACACTGAAATAAATGTATGTATTGCGTTAAAATCGACATATTAATTATTAGATGCTTATACATAATATTTTTTTGATATTCCTTAAATTCTTTGTCCATAGATATATAAGATAAAAGCTTTGTATTTCGAGCATCAATTTAGCGAATGTTTTGGTTAGATTGTTACTTAGCGTGGATCAAAATTACAAATGGCATTTGACGTTATTTTTTTCAAAATATTTTAAACTGTGTCCTATTATTGAAATTACTAATTCGTTTGAATGGAAATAGATGCACACTACCACGATCTCTGCATCCTACACTACACTTAAAACAAATATTATGTGGCATAATGTAAGTTTATAAGATTTATTTTAATTTCTTTTGCTTTCATTGTGTAATATTACTGAGGACTGAGCCTATTATTTCAGCAACTGTGTCAGCCAGTCAAACGTTTTAATATCGGTATTAATCACGGATAACAAGAAAAAAATGTGCAAAAACCCCTTGAAGATTTTTGATCAAATTTATATCGCAATGCATTATTGCCATTAAAACGCGATACAGTTCATGTATTAATTAATATGTGTGAGATTGAAGTATTGTTCTCCTGGCGGCAAGTTTATCGTAGTTCGTGCTTAGGTTGAAATGCAACCTGGAACCGGATGGAAACTGAAATATTTTGCTACAGCGCAAGGCACGAGGAATTACATTAAGATGTGAATTGTCAGAACACTGAAAGAATAGTATGTATTGCGTTTAAATTGGCATATTAATTATCAGTTTTTGACTGAAATTATTACATGGTTCGAATGAAAGAAGTTCCAATTTGATCGCGATATATGTGGCCTAAACAACAATTAAATATTACGTGGCATAGCGTAAGTTGGTAAGATTTATTTTTAGTATCCTTCGTTTTAATGGGGGTCATTATTTCAGCCGATGTAAACTGTCTCAGCCGTTAAAACATCAATCTTCATCTCAGGTATTAAGAAAGAAAGGTGTCAGAACCTGTGAAAATTTGGGATCAAGTTTATATCGCGATGCAGGATGATAGTGACATGCGATACAGGGAATGAATGTATTAATTCGCACGTGATTGAAGCTTTGCTTTTCTATCAGGAATATTAGCGCAGATTGTGGTTAAGCTGAAATGCAACCTGGACCAAGTTGATAACTGAAGCTTTTTGCTACAGCATAAGGGACGATAAATTACAACAAGCTTTATTTTATAACAATGCTATTTAGCTAAGCTAATGCAGAGAAATAAATTACCGTAACACTCCGTTAAACCCGTTATTTTTTACGGCCTTTGGGGCTAGTTTTATTCATAAATTGTTCAGCTATTTTCACGTTTACTCTTATACTTTCAAGGCTTTGTCGTGGTTCCTTGTACCACCTAATACGTTAAGATATCTTCAGTTAATTCCGAGCAGTGCTTTTCCCATCCTTCTTCACCTACATTTTCAGAGAGTGATAAAGTTTTGGTATGTCATGTCTCTGTGATATGTTATAAGAGCCAATCTTCTTCTTGCTACAGCTTTAGAGCATTCCAAAGTCTACCAAGGTTTCCTTTGGTATGTACAGCAGGTGTACTCATTTTCGTAGATGCTACGATGGTTTCTAAGAACCAGTAATAGTTTCCCTGTGGATCTGCTGTATCACGATATTTCAGCAATCTTTTATTTACTTCCTGCTGATACCTGTGAAGGCAATAGTTTATTGTACTGTATACCATATTTTGGGTCTTGTGGGTAGACTGTGATTCTATGTGGTCACTACCCAGTGTGTCGTTCATTGCCACCCAAGAGGATCTTATAGCCATTCTTGACGATGCAAATGACATATCAGGCGAGGAATCCCGATGGTATGGTGTAACTATAAGATTGTGTGTCCTAGCGTTTAGTACCACTAAGTCAGATTGACCTATTGCTTTTGCCAAATCCTGGCCTCTATGATCAGTTGTTTCTTCGTACCACATTTTATCATGAGAATTGAGTCTTCTGCCACAATACTTCCATCCGGGAGTTAGGAAAAAATGTGATTCCATTCAGTTTCATTAGTTACAACATGATGGACCACGTAAATAGCTGTTAAATTCCTCACATGCTATATATTTACAATTACTACAGATACGATTTCTATAATATTGTTGTTGTTAGGCAACAGCTATTATAATTCTTGCTACCATAACCGATACACCACTCTAACCACCATCCCTATCCTTTCTAGATATTTTATATTGTCTCTTACCTGTCTTGTGTCAACTATTTTTCTGTGATGATACCGATTCGTTCATTAGATTAAAAAGGTCATTCCATTTGGTTTTGAGGCTACGAGTATTTTATTAAATCAAATGTAGGTTTCTTCTTGAGTCACCTGTACTCTTCATATTTCACACTATGGGTAGTTGGGTTGTACAAATGTCTCAATCGATTTTATTATTACATTCAGCTGCAGTCGTTAACCCACCAACTTTTTTTTTTTTTTTTTTTTTTTTTAACTGCTTAACGTCTGTTAACAGCGAGGTCGTTAGAGACGGGAAAGGATGGGGGGCAAGGAATGGGAAGGAATTAAGGAATTCGTCCATGGCCTATTGAAGGAAGCATCCCGGCATTTGTCTGGAGTGATTTGGGAAACCATGGAAAACCCAAATCTGGATGCCCGGACGGGGATTCGATCGGCGTCCTCCCGAATGCGAGGTCAGAACGCTAACAGTTACAACACCACGCTCAGTCACTATCTTTTATGTGTCTCTCACAATTAAGTTAAAAATTTCTTCTCCATCCATCCATGATAGTGCAGCAAATAGCTGCATATTTTCCCCAGTTCCAGGAATTTTTCCTATGGCTATTGTCGCAGGGTAGATTTTGGAGCTAGCTTTTTGACTTTGGATTTGATCTGAAATCTGTCCACTTTTTTATGTTGTTTGGACTGTCTTGGTAAGCAGAGGCTGTCTTGCTCGCTGTGGTGCTGGCACCTCCTGTATGGCGCGCAGTAGCCCGTCTCGCTCGCCCGCGTGGTCGCAATGGCGTGAAGGAGGCGCAGTCGGGCGCCTTGTGCGCCTTTGATAGGTCTGCCTGGGTTGTCCGGCCGCTTGAGGTTTTGGCGGTAATTGTGATGGATGATCTACCGATAATTATTCGTACTACTGCATTGTTTAGTTGCTCTGTGCGTCGGCCTACACTTCGCTAACCACGATTGCTGCTGTGTTATGCCGTGGCTTGGATGACCTCTGTTGAGTAGGTTTGTTGCTTCTGTTGTCGGGCACCGGCAAAGGTCCAGTTGGGCCCTCCTGTAACTGTTCCTTGGTTTGTGTAAAATTCCAATTAGGATATTAAGTTGGATATGTTTGTACGTAATTTATTTTATTTTTTATTTGTGGCATTGCTGGAGCTGTTGCTCTGTTTCCTGTTTTTATAGGTGGAAAGTGGATGTAGTTCTCTATATCCGGAGCTACATAAGGTGTAAACTGAGATTTTTCTTGTTCATATATTGAAGCAGCATATGGTCTGTTTTTTTAAAGCGGACTCCACTTCCCTTAAAGATATATATTTTCGGGTGGTAAATTCCTGTATATTTTTCCGTCTGTCGTATTCTGGGCATGTTCGGACGGTAACATAGTGTACTCCACGACAATGGAAACACTTAAGTGACTGAACTGTACATTGGATGTCAGGGTGTGCCCCACCATATTTAATACAACGTGATTGACTAAAACATTTTTTACTTAGATGCCCAAACCTATAACATTTACAGCATATTTTAACTGAAGGAAATAATTGGTACTACCTCACATCAAGTTACGTGGATATTCACATGTCTTGGAATAGTTTGGCTATCAAATGTTAACACACACGTTTGAAGGTAAATTACCACCTTTCCACTGTTTTTTATTACAGTTTGGTACTTGACAGGTGATAGAACTTCTGCTAACAATTCCTTCATTGTAATACCTTGATGGACTCCTCTTATTACACCCTGTTTGTATTCTAAATCACAGGGGATACATATTTCTAAATCCTTGCAGATTTTTCTTGACGATTTAATAATACTTTCGGTAATATTTGCTTTACCTACTTCAATCTTTAATCTATTTCCACCATAGTAACGAATATATAGGATTTTTCCTTTAGTTTCTGGGATTTAGAACTGGAACATTTTCCCCACATACATTGGGTGAAGTTTGCCAATATTAATATTCTTACTCTCGATAAACAAAATAAATGGACAAGTGTACCACCGTCTAAAAAATCGCTGGTGTCTACTGTTGTGATTCTCGAGTTGCTTTTTACTGTATTTTGATTGATTTTCTCCCGCCCTAGCTCTATGTTGTTTTCTGTTGGAGAGGGTTCATAGCATATGTTAGAACTGACATTTTCCCTCTTATATGGCGCAAGTTATACATTTGGCTCTATCGGTCGTTTCCTAGAATTAGCATGTTCCTTATCACCACTTTTCAGCTCCAAATTATACTTATGACACCATCCTCTACATCACTGGCACTGCCAGTATGTGCTGCTCGCACTACTGCCGCTCCGACTGCAGCCATTCGTGTTGATACACCCGCGGTTTTCAGGGGCGAGGTCGCTCCGCCGCCTTTTTCTATACTGATCACCAAACAGGAGGGAGGATGTCCTCAAGCTGCACAGGCTGAGCTTTGTGGTCACTGCTGCTTTTGGTACATTTATTAATAAATTATTTCTACTACAAGTATTCAACTTCGCTCTTCTCTGGACAGAAAAAAAACGTTCACTGCTCAGAGTCAACAAGGCAGTTAACACTTCTGCGATTCAATACCAACTGGTGAACAGTGCCTCTCAACAAAATAAACAGAGTTTCATTGTTTGCTGTACATTACTGAAGAAATACATCTATCCTCGTCAATTTCCTGATTGATCCATATCAGTTTGGCGGCCGTAATAATATATACTAATCAAACTCAATTTCGTGAAATTCCATGTTCAGTCGTCGGTAGGACATTAATTAACTAATATGATACAGTGTAATTACAATATTTTGTTCCCTTCGGTGGAAGAACAGTGGGCAACAAAAACAAGGTGTTGCAATAGGAACTGCGAGAACACGTTGCAGCACTAAAGAGAACAAAGTGCAGAAGTTCATAGCTTTCTTTTTTATATACTTTTTTTTTAAATCACTGAGCGTAATTTGGAAAAGATTTTATTATAAGCATTATAGCTTTCATACGTACCTTTTGCTTAAATACTTTACCGCATGTCTCACATAGATACCTAGGTTCTTCATAGTCAGAATGACATTCATTCATGTGCTTTTTTAGTTCCATACTCGTTGCAAACAACTGAAGACACAATTTGCATTTGTTAGAGCGCTTATATGTCTTTAATCCAATCTCTGAATGTTCTTTTTTACAGTGGTTCGTGAGAGTCCATGAAGAAGGAAACTTTGCTGGGCATAACTGAAACGAAGAGAACAAAAATAATCATTAATTTTTATTAAAGACAACAGTCTTGACCACTGCGTTGCTTGCTTGGTCCTTAAGTTAGCGGCTATCCACCTCCCCCATCCCAAAAGAAAGGAAGAAACCTCAAGCATCAACAATACCTAGAAATGATACATTGACTGATATCCAATATATGAAAAGTGGTACTATGTTATTATGTACCGAATTTTATTCCTCCTAGTATCGTATATTCTGTGTTTCAGTAGCACTCATTTGGAACGGCGTAGCCAAAACGTCTATGATAAACTCTATGAATGACAACATTTCCAGAGAAACGATTTACATATTTCACACTTCATAATTAATATCAAGAATTCTTGAATAAATTTTTCTCGGGTAACGAGCCGAGTTAGTCCATCGTTTAAACACGACGTTGTTAGAAATGTGTTAAAAATACATTCAATTAAATAAAACGAACAAAACGTTTTAATTAGACGTTTATTCTTGTTATAGTGCGTGAAAGAGTTTACTGCGGTGAAATGACAGCATCTTTAAAGCCTTTGAGTAATTTAGCTCTATTTCGGTTTCACTCAGTGGAAAGAAACCAAGTGTAAGCGCAGTATCGGTACTACTCAGTAACGCAATTCATGAAGAGGAGACAGATGATACTGACTAGGTGGTAGGTGAAGATCCTAGAAGGTATTACCGCGTTATGAGTGATGAGTGCAATGTTAGTGGACAGCAAGATGTTTCCGGCAGCCTTTATCACGAAAATAATCTTCTTCTAATGCAGCAGCAGGCGGTTTCGCAAGTGATTGACTATCAGAACATGGAAACAGCAAATCAGACTGCGTGGGATAGCGCCGCTCGAGGTAAACAGCGATCCAGGTCACCGTTGCCAGAAACAAGAGATGTCATAACAGTTAAAAAACCTAAAATTCAAGAGCTAGGAAGTAAGCGTCCTAGTTTAAATGCCACAGCCATACTTGACAAAGATGACACTAAGCTCTACATGTTTAGAGAAAGTGACAATGGCCCGCTCTATGTCTTGGCGGAATATGATACTGTTCATAGTGATCAACAGAATCTGGGTCGGCTACATCCCATGACTGTAGGAAAAATGCTTAGAGAATCATTACCAGGTATTAAATCTGCTATAGTTAATATTAGTAGAAAAGGTCGAAACCGTGTGCAGATAGAACTCAATTCAGCAGTGTGGGCAAACAGGTTAGCTAATGTCAGAAACCACCCCATAAAAATTAATACCAAGGTTTTATACTGTAAAGGAAGGACTTACACGTAATGTAGACACGTCTTTCTCGGAAGACGAGCTAAAGGAAGAAATCGAGTGTGATACTGATGTTTTACAAGTCCTTGGATCATGCGGAAAGTAGTACGGGAAGGAACAACTGAACTAATACCTCGGCAGTTAGTACAGGTGACATTTATTGGTCAAAGGCTACCTAACTTTGTATATATGGTATTCATAGAACTCGTTGTAATGTTAAACCGTACGTTGGGAAGTGGTTACTTGTTACCACTGTCTCCGTTTTGGACATACAAGTCGAATGTGTCGTAGTGCCGCTCGCTGTGCAATTTGTGGCGAACGACACGATACTAAAGAATGTACGTATGAGGGTAGCCCACACTGTGTACATTGTGGTGGTAACCATCAATCAACAGATCGCATTTGTCCCGAGTATTCTAAACAGAAACAAATTAAATTTCGTATGGCCCACGAGAATATTTCATGGGAGGAAGCTATTGCACTTGAATCACCTAATTCTTATGCGAAAAGAACTGCCCTGCCGTCACTCATAGATGAGAGCATTTTTTCCGCATTGCCTGCGCCGCGTCCGGCACTCTTTCCTGCACAACAGCCTGGCTTTTCTTCAAAGTTACCGACTCCTTCTCAACCTCGGAAAAGCACTTCACTTACGAGCCGTTGGCATCCACCTCCTCAACGACAGATGCGTTGACCGCCGGTTGGTCAACAGAGCCCACAGCAAAACATACCTTCTGATTTATATTATGATGTTAACAGACCCATTATATAACCAATAACCCGAAATCCCTACAGACCTCCATTAATGCCTATGAATGAATTCATGATAGATAAGGTCTGTGAGATGGGTGTATCGTTATTTAGTATGGCCACTTCTGGAAATTTACCGTCTAATCTAAAACAGTGTGTCACCAATTTCGTGTTAAACAACAATGGAGGGGAATAAACAAGTGAACAATCTTTTATTTTGGAATGCACGCTCAGTACGATCTAACAAAGAAAGCTTACACCATCTCCTAAACATGTACGACGTATGCGTTGCCGGAATTGCTGAAACGTGGCTTAAACCTAGGAAACATTTCAGCATGGTTGGCTGAAATATTGAGCGCCATGAAAGAGCAGAAGGATATGGAGGAGAGGAAATACTGGTTAAAAGAAATATACATTACCGTAGCCTAAAAATAAGAATGTCATAAATGGTATAGAAGGATGCGCAATAAGAACCTGCGTTAACGGTATTAAGTCGACCATACTAGTAATATATCGCCCTCCAAATGTGACTGTAAGCAAGCAGGTCATCAGCTCCTATGTGAAATAAGTTCCGAGACCCGTAAATATAATGGGCGATATAACTGGGTATAATATGGTCTGGAGAAGTGAAAGAATGGACGCTGTTGGAAAAATGATAATGGAGGTAGCAGATGAAGAGGAACTAGTTGTCCTTAACGATGGCTCTTACACAAGAATCTCAAAACAGGTGAATGCAAATCAGTTGTTGACATAATACTGGCATCTACCCATCTCTCCCACACAACCCTGTGGACAACCATAAAGGACACCAGTGGGTCGGACCTCTTTCCCATTTATTTCGCCTACCAACCTAATTACACAAAATACCAAGGAAGAAACCCCACGTATAGATGGAACATTAAGCGCGCTGATTGGAGCGTCTACAAAAAAAGCAGCAAGCAACATATTCTCAAGCTTCGAGGAAACCGGCGATACGCAGTGCGACTATGAGAACATATTAAACGGAATAGCACAAGCAGCTCTTGTGACGATTCCAGAAAATCACCCAGTCAAACTAAATCGAAGAAGATCTACAGTTTGGTGGGACGTAGAATGTACCGCGGCAGTGCAAGAACGCAAACAAGCCTTAAATATCTATCGACAACAGGCAACGGAGGAAAACTTTATTCTACTAAATAAGACTCAGGCCAGAATTAAACGCTTCTTGAAAAGGAAGAAGCGGCAAGAGTGGAAAGATTTTTCCGAAAACTTAAACCGAAACTCCTCCGCGACCACTGTTTGGAATGAGATCAGAAAATTTCGTAAAGCTTCGAGTAACCGTCCAACTCATATCACAAAGGAAGAGGTATTAGAGAATGATACTGGAGAAGATGACACCACCTTCAGTAATCAACAAGGTCTGCCTACAGGAAAATACACCCAATGAACAGATATTACAACCATTTAATTTGGTAGAGTTTGAAACGGCTGTTGGTAATAGTAGGAACACGTCACCTGGGCCAGACAACATTCATTATGCTATGCTCAAGTATCTGCCAAGAAAAGGCAAGTTGGCACTCCTAAAAGTAATGAATATTGGTTACAACGCATTGAATCTATGAAGACTATAAAAATAGTCCCCATCCTCAAACCAGGCAAGGACCCACGCGACCCAGCATCATATAGGCCGATTTCTCTAATGTCTTGCATGTATAAAACCTTGAAGCGCATGATTAGGTTCACACAAGAGTGGCACGTGGAACACTATGTAAAACTTCCCCAATTTTAGTACGGTTTTCTCCGAGACCTTGGCACGCTTTATGCTCTCGCATACCTAGTTACTGAGATACAAGAGAGTTTGACAGCCAACAACTACACAACCTGTGTATTTACAAACTTGACTGGAGCATATGATAATGTAGTTCCAGAAATTCTAGTATAAAAGCTCTGTTTAATGTATTTGCCAGAAACATGTATATTAAACCTTTGGAACATTCTGCAGAATAGAATCCTGATAATTACGACACCAACTGGCATAATTTGACCTCGGAGTACAATTTTCTGTCTCCCACAAGGTTCGATCCAGGCACCACTTCTGTTTATCATATATTGTAGTGATATAGGTACAGCACTGTCATCAGACACCTGGTTTATACAATATGCGGATGATCTCTGCATCTAAAAAACCTCCTGGAATCTCCAGGACACCTACTTCTGCCTTAGCCAGACATTAACCAAACTCAAGACTTGGCTAAAGGACAACGGACTCCAAATATCACCAGGAAAATCCGCAGTAATAACCTTCACCCGAGGGTGCAGGCAACTGATGACATAAGACTCGGCCCATATTCATTCCCATTTGTGAAATGTGTTAAATATCTAGGATTATACTTAGATAACAAGCTAAGATGGAAGCGTCAGGTATCTGAAACAGTTGGAAAATACGAGAAAGCAATAAACATACTCCGAGCCACTAACGGCGCATGGTGGGGTGCGGATCCCAAAATCTCGATAGCCCTTTACAAAGTTATGGTGCGACCCCACTTTAATTATGGCTGTGAACTTTATGGCTCCTCATCTAATCAACTATTGAATTGCCTGGATAAATGTTAGTTTCGGGCTCTTCAACTTTGCTTAGGGGCTTTTCTGTCAACTCCAACCAATGCACTGCTGGTCGAATCCAAGGAAATGCCACTCGCACTGAGGCGCCAATATCTCAGTAAAAAGTTTATAATAAAACAGTTTCAGAAAACCGGAAATGCACTTACAATAAAAATACTCACCCTGTGGGCGGCAACATCAGCCTCCACATACTGGACTCATAGGAACAGCCCACCTCTAACCGCGGCCATCTCCGACCTTAGTGAATATCAATCACGCGTGCTCTCTCTCACAAGATTACCATGCTATGAGTTTAACTATGAAACCTTTATGATCGGGCATGAGATCGTAGAAAATCTGAGTTATTCAGAGAATGCCTTAAGTAACAATAATCATCTAAGTGATTATTTAAGCAGCATGGGTCGAGTCGTACATATTTGCACAGATGGGTCCAAGATTGGCAACATTGTTGGGAGTGCCTTTTTTGACAGCACTAACGGAGCAGAAAGGCTGTTTAAGCTGCGAGCGGAAACTTCCTCCTTTACAGCTGAAATGTTTGCGATACTTGAAGCATTGGAATACGTGCTAGAGATGCGCATTCTGAATACTGTAATTCAAATCGGCACTTCAAAAGCTGGGTGATGGAATCAAAGATAGAGGCAGGACTCCACTTCTATATAACATATTAGAGTTTTTGACCACCATAAATAAACAAGGAATGAAGCCCTCCTTTCTCTGGGTTAAGGCACATGTCGGGCTTCATGGAAACGAGAGAGTGGATTCTCTTGCAAAATTAGCTACACAAACAGAAATCCAAGCGGAACTTCTGATAGGAAGTAACTTAATATCATTATTTCGACACAAAACAACTGAGGCCTGGAATGATATGTGGCAATCAAGTGAACAAAACAAGGGAAGAGACTACAGGCGCATACATCCGCAAATACCGACAATACAATGGTTTCAAAAAAAATATGCCACCAAAAAAGCTGTGACTATAATATCAAGATTAAAATTCAATCAAGGCAGATTCGGAAGCCACTTGTACAAAATAAATTTATCAAACTCTCCACTTGATCAGTGTGACGGGGAATCCGAGACCGGTACAAACCACCTATTCTTTGGATGCAAACATTACAAAGAAGAAACAGACACTTTCTGGAAAGATATAAAACATTAGGACAGTTAATGTAGCCCACCTCCTTACTCTAGAAAATATCGGAATATACCAGAGGATGGTGCACTTCATAACAAGAAACCACATAGAAAAATAACCGGGTAGAACCCCCATTATTGTTTAGTTTTAATGAACAGTGATTTGTATGTATGTGTAATGCATATGTGTAAATGTGGGCGTATCTATATATATATATATATACAGCACTAAATATAATCTTTCTTGACTGTATGGCCAACAGCCCAAGTGTCAATAAAATATTTTTTATAAAAAAACGAAAAATTTATTGTTTATGTTCAATTGTTTCTTAACGGCAACGACACTCAGCGATTCTGCCAATGTCAATTTATATTATACTCTATGATCTTTGGTCAAACTCTTGAACATGGCAGCGTCAACAGCAACGGTATTTTTTCAATTGTACAATGATAACCTGTTGCAAATATTCAATGAATTTATTGACCGGTTTCGACCCGCCTTAAGGGAGTCTTCTTCGGAAACTATTTAAAATATATTACATAAATCTAAAAACACTTTTCAATAAAATAGTACATTTTTGTACTAAAGTCACACATTAAAATTTATTATCTGGCTGCACCGGTCAATAAATTCATTGAATATTTGCAACAGGTTTGGCTGTGTTATCATTGTACAACTTTGGTCAAACGGTAAAACAAGCGTACTTAATTTTATATAGGAAGAAGAAATGCAGAAAGCTAAAATCTTCTATTATATATTAATACGTGAAGTGAAAACTTTGGATCTCTTTTTAAGAATATTGCACGCACGGAGGAGTGTGAGATTTGGCATAGTTAAAGTTTATATCGAGAAGAAGTGCAGACAGCTAAAGTTTGATATAATATGACTTACAAATACATTAAATTAAATACAATAAAATATCCGTTGTTTAATTTCAATTTTTTTTTTTTTTTTTTTTTTTAGTGGCAACGACACTTGGCGATTCTGCCAATGTCTGTGATCTTTGGTCAAGATTAAAGAAAAAATATAATAAGCATTGTTAGTATATTTGTTTCAAATAAATTATTAAATAGAAAAATAATTCGCCAATTTGTGTATGGGTGAAAACGGATCGCGTCGCAGCCAACTATCTGATGTGTATTCCCAGCAATGAGATATTCTGTGTTCTTTGGTAAAACAAAACAATCGCATAATCTTTTAACTAATAAAAGAACATATCCAAAAAAATACTTTCTATATTTCTAAGAATTCGACATCCTAAAGGACAATTTGAATTGACATTATTTTTTTCTTCAGATATTCGCTCCTGCTTCCATTATGCATCCACATAGAACATTGACAGGTCGGAGTGAGAGACAAAGAAGAGGGAATACCAATTTGCGTGAAATTACGATAATAGACCAAATTTAAATAGTGGACATAGTACACAAAATGATGAGTATTTTCATGAATACACTTAAATGCGCACTAAATGTCATTTCAAGAAATTATGATAATTTAGAATTTATAATGCAGGTTTTGCAGAGCAATCAGTAGTCACTTCATGTGAAAGGATTGCATTCAGTTCATGTTGTCATAAGGTTAAAGCAGTTTTACCGGCCTTAAGTCAAAATAAATATTTTAAGTCATTGTATGATGGACTGAATTCAAATGAACAATCGATAAAAAGAAAGTCAAAAAATTATTTTGAAAATATTAGTAAATACAATTATCATTTGCTATGTTCAGTTCAGAAGCTAAATTTTGAACTTAGTAACGCGTGGAGTGTATCATTTTAATTTTATAGGTATTGCAGGGAATTAAGGCAAACTGGAGCGTGTGTGATCCATCGCAATTGAAGCTAAATTAAATTAAACATTTGTTAATGTCATGGTCAAAATTCCTCTCATGAAACTGTGCTCCAAAAACCTAGGACAGAAGTGGCAATGTCCACTTTCTGATCCAAAATAAAACAACAAAGACTTCTTCCTGCGTTTTCAATCCTTTATTTCACAAACATGCTCAAAAACGAACTGCCTGTTAGAAAATAAGGTTCCTTTACCTAACAGAATGATTGATATCTATTGGTAGAGGTATGAAAGTTTGATGTCAAGCTACACAGTAACCCCTGTGAATGTTCAACATCGATTCTCTCGAGTATGTATAACAGCGCTAGGCCTGGTATTAGGGATGCTCGATATATCGAAAACATCGATGTTTACTATTCGATGCATCGAATCAATCCGATGCATCGTTTATTTTCGATGTTTAAATATGCATCGATGTTTTTCATTCGATACATCGAAAGCACACATGCGTTTCTTCGACGCGATAGAATCAGTTTTAAAGCAAAACAAAAAAAAAAATGAATATTGTATTCCTGAACGTTATTTTTGTCACCTAAGATATCAAATTACATTTTTTTTACTTGAATAATAATAATAAAAAAACAAACACATATACAACACGATTAGTTTTAAGGCAAAACAAAAACTGGAAAATTGTATCGCTGTACGTTATTTTTGTCACCTACAAAATCACATTAAATTTTTTCTTTTAACTTGGAAAAAAACTACTCGATATGATTG